>JAVQJL010048018.1:0-13639 GCA_036024295.1 Nannoperca obscura
CCCCCCCCCCCCCCCCCCCCCAACAGATGACGTGAAAGTGGAAGGACACAGTGAATCCACAGTGCAGGGGGATTGTCAGTGGAATGAGGCTCACATGAGCCTGGTGATGGCTCCGGAGAGGAAATCCTCGTAGCTGAGGCGGACGTTGCCCGTCATGGCCGTGTCTCTCTCCCTGAAGGACTGCGTTATGACCTGGAGCTGGGTGCACACTTGGATGAAGCGGTCCAGCTGGATGCCGGGTCGCCCGCCTCGCAAGGTGAAGCGCTGCACCAGCGTCTCAGAAAACTGGGGGCTCAGGTTGTAGCCCATCTGAGAGAGGGCTGAGGAGAGGAGAGGAACGAAAGAGAAACAAGATAGGAATTTATATTGACGTCTTTAGTTTCACTTTGGTAAAAAAAAAAAAAAAAAAAAAACTGGTGTGAGATTGAGATCACCAAATTATCTCAAAAATTGTCATTATTGTTTATAAAATGACTACATATCCCAATGAATTGTAGCATCTTTGACACACGCACGGATTACCTTGCTGTAGCTCCATGCCACTGATGGTGCCAGAGCGGTCTCTGTCGTATTGCAGAAAGAGCGCTCTCCACCGCTGCATGAAGTCGCACAGTGCAGAGAAGCCAAACACGTCCATTTGACCCGACCGCGTCTTGTCAAACATGTCTAACAAGAAACACACAGCACAGCACGTTCAGCCACACAGGCCTCGGAAAGTTTGCTTCTCATGTCGTTCCACACTCTTGCGAAACAGAGCAGCTGCATTTTCTGCATGTTTCCAGCATCATCACAGATCTGTCCTTGTGTTACCGACAGGCAGCAAGACATACATGACTCAGGCAGCTTTTAGGCTGCTTAAACGCACCCTTTTAGAAACAGAAAGGATTTCTATTTAGATATGTGGGAGATTTAGGCCACCAGTCCTTCACTCATTTGTTTTTCCTTTAATAACTCTAGGTCTCTGAAAGTCTTTTTTCATTTTTGGTGTCAGGGGATTCTTATTTGGCTGCCACTGTGGGACTTACTGATCATCATGAGGCAGGTCTCGTCATTAAAAGCGGAGCAGTTGGAGTTGAGGAGCGCCTGCTTCAGCTCCTTTAGGTTGATGAAGCCACTGCGGTCCGTGTCAACAGTCTGGAACCACTCGTACGCCTCTTGGCTAACACCAGGAGGGATGTTACCTATAGAGAAGAACAATATGAAGAAAGGACGGCTGGTTCAGACTGACTGTGAACATGCCCATCATTAGAAGACTCTTCTTGTTTCTATCACTGGTTTCCTCTTCTTCTTCTTCTTTAATCTGTCTGCGCATACTAGTTTGATGTATTCTCTTTATCATTTCCCAGCCTTATATTTTCTACCAGTTATTATTTTCACTGAAGCTCGCAGGCTTTGAGGAACAATAGACATGTGCAACACAAAACAACAAAAAAAGAAAAAAAGAAAGAAAGACTGAAAGATTCTTGGAAATTAAACGGCTGCCTCCTTTCGATGCAAAATATTTACTTATTTATTGAGAGATGAAGAAATCCGCTTCTACTGCCTGACAGAGGAAACTGTGCTGGCTGTCAAGCAGAAACTTCATCAAAAATAATAATACATCTGTGCTCGACTCAATATCTTGGCTTTGGTGTTTAGAAGGAACTGATTAGGAAAACAGTACGGCATATAATAACTATAACATGGACTATAATTTATATGTAATTGATATGCTGAATATAATTCCTTCAACAAAGTACATTTTCTGTGTTTAACAGTTAGTAGATACAGTATTGACATGCTACTTGCTGGAGGATTGCGTTGATAAGAGAAAAAATATTCCAATTGCTGTAAATAACATCTGATAATTCCACTGTCCAGATTATTTCATTAACAAACTGTAGAATCTTCCATTGAGGGAAAAAACAGCTACATTCAGGAATAATGACTCTCCCTACAGTTGCAAAACCATTTGGTTATTTTGCTAAAAAAATACCTCCACAACCTTAGTTACACGTTGTCGGTGTTTCATAAGGCACAGGCTGTGGAAAAAAAGGTAGCGGCAGGGTCAAGAGGTTGAGGAAAAGTCAACTCAGCGAGAAGGAGATGGTGGAAGAGGCCATTACCTGAGTACATGGAGGAGGAGAAAGGGAGTGTTAGAAAATACGATGGGAGTGAAGGGAGGCTTCATTGTCAGAAAAATGAATGGGGAGAGAGGGACAGGTGACACTTCAGGCCAGACCTTGATGGATTCTGTCCCTGTGGGGAGTGATAGCAACACAGTCTATCAGGTTCTGACTTAGGCTTAGCTCTTACAGCAAACAGTGTAATCACACACACACACACACACACACACACACACACACACACACACACACACACACACTCACACACACTACCCATCTGTCTCTTACTCTGTTTAGCCCTCACTCAGTATTACCGGAGTCATCACTCCAGCCGTGTAATCCTGCTGAGGGGCACAAACTGAACCCTGTCTCTACATGACTGTCTAGGAACATAAGTCATTTTCTATCCATCATTGCACCAGAGAGTGAATGAGAGACAAAAGGAGACAAAAGCAACTAGGGAGGCAGGATTGGAGAGTCTATCTGCAGTCCCCTCATGTTCAGAATACGCATGTTCAACTCCCACAGGCGGAGGTACTACAGATGCTTACACAGCACCAGTCTCAGCCTATAGTTACCTGCAGGAGCTTGGTGTCCATACGGTCCTCTTTGAGGTTGTCCCCCGTAACCCCCATAGGGCCCGCTGGGGGCACCCCCTGGTCCAGGTCCTCCATAAGCACCATAAGGACCTCCTTGTGGACGTGCTGGACCTCCATACGGAGCTGAGGGTTGATTCCCATAGGGACCACCGCCTCCCCCGTATGGAGCATTAGATGGTGTGTTGCCTCCTCCTGGATAGCCCTACAGTGATAGACAAGCACAAAGCTCACTGAGACTGTATGAAGAACACATGAAGGAAGAAATGGTCTGTGTGGCTATGTGTGAGTATTTGGTAAGGGTACATACAAGTATGCAGTGAAGAGAAGTACTCACTACCCAGTAGCAAAAAGAAACTAAGCACATTTACTTATGTACATTTAAGAGGGAAATATTCAACATTTACAATTAGCCTGCAGGTTAAGATTTAACTAACAAAACATGCAATTCGTTTTTTAAATATGAGGCATTGTTATATATGGAACAACCCAGCCAACAAAAGAGGAGGAGTTTGCTCCATTAAAAGTTTTGATGCTGCCACCAGATCGTTGCAACAATTTGATGTATCTAAAAGCCAAATACGAGACTCTGGAGGGGACCATTCTCAGCACTTTTAGTTTTATGTTATGTACTTTTGCTGATACTACTTCCGTACTCTGCTTGTGTAACGTCACATTTTGAATGCAGGACATGCAGTGTGATTATAGTGAGGTCATATATTGTTACGTTTATTTAGGATGTGAATACTTCTCCCACCACTCAAAGTACACGCTATAGCGATACCTTGCTCATAAAAAGTACCAACAAATTGACTTCCACATGAATAAACAAGAACTATTTTAAAACAGCCCTGGTTAAAAACGGGAATACTGTGTAATAACAGTTATATATTGTTGAACTAGAACTCTAGCAATGTTAGCGCAGTTTAAATAACTATAACGTTAGCAAAACACAGTGCTACATAAGGTGAATGCTACTGCCAAATAGCAGCAGTTTACATTGTTTACTGCTATGCATAGCAAACACATGCATGGCTAACGTTACTTGTGTTTCTATGACATAAACCATTGGTTACGTAATATCAAAGCATATAAAACAGATAATACAGATACAAATCATTGTTTTTCGATACCTGGCCGTAGTGAAAACTCATGTTTAACAGACTTTACTTCCTTCAATAAGACAGCCGTGAAGGCGGATACAGCGCAGTCCGACTCAGGGAAGTTGCTATTGGTGTATTTCCGGGTCTGTCTGGCGTCCCCTTCTCCTGATTGGCCGGCCGAGTGGAAAAGTGATGACGACAGGGCCGATCATTATGAATCACTATCGTCAGTCTCTTGGATATAACCCAATAATTACAGAGCTAATCAATAACTGTAATCCTGTAACAGATATGCCTACATAGTTTGTAGGAGTCTGTTTGAGATAATATTTTTGCGATTTATTGAAACCTCATTTAGATCTATCAACACTATACTATTCCTATGATAAACCAATGCAAATGCACTGGTCTGATATGGGAGCCATGTTAATGCTTAACTATTGTTTTATTTCAATGTTTTATTAAATATTCAAATATTTATTATTTAATCTTGTCCCTTTGTTTTTACTCAATGTCTCTTTTCTTTTCCTATACTGTATCGTCACTGTCAGACTTAAGCACTTCACAGATAAATTGTTACATGTATGATTTCTGTGGTTTAATTTTTCAAAAAGAACAAAGGAGACACACACTGAAATAGTTTAAAAGACTTTATATATCAACAAAATATAATATAAAACAAAATATACATTTTAAACATATCATTGGCCAATAAAACACACCACACAACACAAAGCAATTTTTAAAACGTCCCTTATATTTCCTCTGTTATTACCCTTTTTGAGTGGTTAATTTGCATGCACAAAGTGTGCATTTCTGAAATAAGTAATTTAACATGATAATATTTACTAATATTACTGAAATTCCTAAATTTATGGATATCATTAGCGCTGAGCAGCACCTCTCCATAGAGTCTGATAAATGCATTTGCTTGCAGTGGTACTTCCACATTACTGCTGCCATATTGTACATTATTCTTTCTTAGATGGCGCCAAGCTCTCCTCATCCTTGATGGTACTGAGGTTGTCGATAGAAACTGTAGGATCCAGTCTGACTGACGATTTGGACCTGGACTTTGACCTAGGTTGTGCCAGCCGTGCCATCTCGTGAGTCTCGGCCATCATCCTCTCTGAATCAAACTTCCTCTTTAGTAATTTCTGGATGCGTTTGCAGATGAGGTAAACAATCTCACAGATACACATAAAGATGCAGCAGGCGGAGGAGACCACCATGAAGAGTGTGAAGATCCTCTTCTCAGTGGGACGTGATATGTAGCAGTCCACGACGTTGGGGCATGGCGCCAGGGAGCACTTGCTCAAGCGAGGCATGTCGTAACCTTCATAGATGTAGTGCAGGAGGTAAAGGAAGCCAGTGTCAATGCCTGCCTTGAAAATCAGACTCACCTACAAGAAGATAAATTAGGGTTAAACTGGGAGACACATTTTTCAGGAAGCTTAAAATAAATGAGGCAAAAGTCCATTTGCCTGTCGATCCATCATTGTTTCAGTTGATTTTTCTGTCACTACTGGACTTTGATAATAACTGGAGGCATGATGCATTTTAGAAGTAAGACAAGTGACCTAGTGCAGGATCACTTATAAAAGGATAAATACTTTCAACCATTTCAAGCTCATAACTCATACAGCTTCAGTTTGGAGGGATGGTGAAGCGTGGTTCTGTTTGGGCCAAAAGGAGCAAAAGAAGCTGTCAAAACAGTTTTTTATTTACATAGTACACAGTACATAGCTACTCATCCATGGCAATTCTTTTTGACATTTCTAACAGTGACTAACTTCAGTTTGGTCAGTCCAATGTGCTGCTGTGTCTGTCTGTGGCATCAAGGCCAGAAATAAACTTTCATTCCTATGTGCTTACCAGGTACGTCCACCACAGTCCCCGTCGTTTCTTCCAAGGCCGCGCATACAGGTGGGCGCCCTGGTACATGGTAGTGTACTCCATGTCCTTCTTCTCACGATACTTGACATGCCCAATTACTATCAGCGACGGACAGGTGACGAAGATGAGCTGCAGTGCCCACAGGCGGATGTGGGAGATGGGGAAGATGTGGTTGTAGCACACGTTCCCGCAGCCCGGCTGGGCCGTGTTACAGACAAAGTCTTTGCTCTCATCACCCCACACCTGCTGAGCCGCCACCACAAACACCAACACTCGGAAGATGAAGACCATAGAGAGCCAGATACGGCCAAACACAGTGGAGTACTTGTTGACCCCACTGAGGAGTGCCTCCAATGATAACCAGTTCATGTTTGCAGCATTCAATTTGGAGGAGTGGACGAAGGACGCTGAAGGAGATGAAAGTGCTGCTCCGGAGACCAGGTGGGATGAGGTTCGTGATGTTCTGAACCCTTAAATGGACGACGACAAAGTTGATTAGAAAACATTTGAGCAGTTCAAGGATTTAAAAGTGAAAAACCCTCTCACCATTTATTAGAAAAAGAGAACTGCACATTCTTTTTATCATATATTTTATTTGATCTTATAAAGCAAAGATGGCAGAAAGCTTTAAATGGGTTTCTCTGTTAATAATTAATTAATCCGTTAATTTAATATTGCACTTTCTTAAAGTTGGGGGACCTGAGATAGATTTAAAAAGAAGGATCCAAATTGTTTAAACCTAAATCTTTTAACCTCTAAAACTGGGTAAAAACCTCAAATTCCTGGATCCTACATTTCCCATGATGCAACCAGATAATTATGGTTGATTTCGAATTCTGCATTAATATTTTGCATATAATAATAATAATAATAATACAGCATAAAGCATGTTTATTTTTGTGTCACTCCCTATCCCGAAGAAGCTGAATAAACAATCCCCCCAAAAAGCAATTTTGAAATGGTGATCAGCTGTAAGAAAACAAAACAACAATCATTTTCCAAAGCATATTCCCTGCCGTGGCTGATTCCTATTTACACAGAGCTACCTATTTAAAACTAACTCATTATACATCAATGAGTGAGTCATCATCGGAGCCTCCCTACGCTGAAAAGACGAACCAATACTCTCGACTCTGTTAGTCAGCTATTTGAACATTGTGGCTGATCAGGCCCCACAGTCATCTCTGCAATCCCAAATGCCTGCTGTAGTCTTGGTTCTTCAAATGGCTGCTAAGGCATAGCATTTCATTTGTGAATGTTAAGCATGCCATAGTCTGACTATAGAAAGGGAATTTTAGTCGAAATCCACTATGTGGATATAATGGTCTGATCGTGTGTAGACTTTAAACACAGAGCTGTTATGGATCACCTGCATAGCTGGCTCTGTGTTTCTGTGTTTGTGGGTGTACCTTCAGATTTCTTTGACTGCGTCTTCCCATTTCCAGAATCTCTCTGTGGTTTGGAGGTGTGTAAACAAAGTGGTGCTCATATTTAGGTGTGTGCATACATGTGCATTATAGAATTTGTGTTTAAAATCTGAATGGGTTTGTTTGGCTTGAGAGCTCTGGAGCGGCAGGAGTGAGGAGGCAAACACCATTGAAACGCATATTTGATTTTGATACATAAGTGTATAAGGAGGGTCTGCTACGCCTCACAAGGGTTAAGATTTCTAAAGGATTTCTATTCAACAACAGAAAAAAAAAACTTCTCCTATACATTTACATCCTATTCTGATGAGTGCTCACGGCCGACAGGGAATAAGTTGGATAACAGCCTCGCTGTTCACTGTTCCATTTCAATTCTGTCTCGCTTAATCCAGAGTATTTGAATTCAGAAACACTTTCCTTCAGCATTTGCGCATCACCGTAGACATATTGAGCTGTCAAATGAGTTGCTATTTTCTCTCTGATCCAGCCTTCCTGACTATTAAATTGCACAGCATAAAAAGACTTGACTCAATGAATGCCTTCAAAATCACAACACAGGCCAAGGAAAGCCAGACATATTCGATCGCTGCTGATGCTACCTACACTTTACCTCTCCTATTAAGTGGGTAATACAACCAGTGGTATTAATCTTAAAATGCGTCTCAGTCTGTGCCATTTGGACTATGATGTTCCTCAGTTTTACACAGAGAACAGGCTGTAAGGTTGATCCTGAATCTTCAAGCTAGTGTTACAAATTGTGTGTTCATAGCACATGTGATTCATCAGTGTGCTTTCTCTTTCAATTTCAAACAAAATACACACATACACAAACTTTGAGATGACATTCAGCCTAGATTTTGGGGGAAAACAACTCTCAGAAATAACAGTACATCTTGTCTCAGGGAGATGGCAAAGCTGGACCACAATTTGTTTTCCTATTTGCTCTAGATTGCAATGTTGCCTTCCCTGCTTAAAGCAGCCCACCTTGTTTATCTCTCTTCCCTGTGACTGTCTTTCTCTGCATCGTGACTAGACATATCATGCTTCCCTCAACTGAGAAACCTCAGGTTATGTGATGCATTTGCAGGGATGTCCAAATGTGCCGACATAATTCTTACCCTTTTACACTTGCATTAATTCTCCTGATCCATCAGCGCAGATTTCCATTAGGTTAAAAACTTTATCTAGCTTCTTGTGTAGAGAAGTAAACAGATCTGTGAAGTTTAAGGTGAGCATCTGTGTGTAAAATGTTAATATTTCTTCAGGTTGTGATGTGCGCATTTGCCAAATAGTTTTACAAGTGTTCCAATTGCTTGATATGTGTGTGTGGATTGGAACATGCCTTTTGTGAGTTCCCAAACTTACACACAAATCATTGTACACGGTTGCAAATCTGTTAATACGCATTTGCAATCAATATGTGACTGCTTCCTCTCCATAGTCTTGCTTTACAGGTTGGGCTAGTTGAAACTAGCTTTCTCTGCACAAAAACTACATTGTCATGAATCAATGCTCTTGCCTAACAAGGTAGGGTTGAAGTTCTTATGTGTTGTATTATTTTCCTTCTTTTCTTCTTCGTCCCAGCTCTGCTTTTCTTTTGCTCACATTCTGCCCTTTTACCTTCAACCTGACTTTTTTTCCACTTATCAAAGCAAGGTGTATCAGAGCAAATCTCATTTTTTTGTACGTACCAGGGCTAAGCTCTTGCCTTGACATATGCAATCTCCACTTGCTGTAGGGTAGAAAAGGAACAGAATGAACAATAGTCCTGCCGTTTAGTGTCCTGTTTTCTTACACTACAATTGTCCTGTTGAATCCTTTCTGGTATTCATCTGAAATGTAGAAATCCAGCTACATTTCATATACTTTCTTAACCTAACACTTAAATAAAATCCACAAAACACCTTACCTTAGACAAATAGACGCAGCGTAAAAGAGGTCTCGACTGGCAAGTGAGTGTGTCCCATCTGGCCTTGTGTTGATGATAAGTGACTTGGTCTCACCTGGATATTTTGAGGGGGGTTGTCCTTCATGCTGGAAGAGTACAGGTGTGGGAGGATGGGTGGAGCATCACGTCCAAATACTTACATACTCTTACACACTGGCAATTCCAATCTGGACTTGTTTTGCATGAGCAGACCTGCCTTTCGGTATTTGGAGGGAAGTAACAGAGGGTAGAGAAATAATGTCTGTGAAAGAGAAACAGTGTAACAGATATATTAACGTTATATTAATGCTGCTACAATCTGAACGTCGCACATTCTCAGTTCAGATTGTATTTACATTTACATTGCACTCACTTTGCACAGCTCTTCTTTTTATTATTATTTTAAATTATCTTTGTAGTGGTTTTATTTATTTTTTCTGTATATATCTGCTCTTTTTGGCACCCACGTACCAAAACAAATTCCTTGTATGTGTAAACCTACTTGGTAATGAATCTGATTCTGATTCTAATAGATGGATGTGTAAATGGAAAATCATGTGATAATGATATTTATAGAAAAGAAAGCAACAGGCAAGCAGACAACCAGACAGGTGACTTCATTATACATTATTTCATTATCTGGCATTGAGTGGCATACCACTGTGCAATGTGTTGTACTCAAAACAAAAGTCTGTTAAATATCAAACCATAGTTAGAAATGAAAAGTGAAAGAACAAGGAGCGCTTACAGTAACTGGAAGGTTTTAAAGAATACTTGTTATGGGCCTACTGTGAACACACATTATACTGTATGAATACTATTGACAAACATGCATAATGCATAATCCCCTATGGCAGTAATTCCCCATCCAGGGGTACTTGCACATGAATAGAAGTTATTATTTGATCATATATATTGATACAGTATATTTGTGTTTAAGAGAAAAAAACCACAAACATTACACATTTGTGTGATAGCTTTATAGTTATTGTCACAATATGGTATGGTAGTCTGACTGCACAAGACATTTCAGTTATCCACCGTCTGAGTCAAGTGTAAGTTGATTAAGGCTGCAAAGACAACAAAAAGTAGAGTGACTAAAATGACTCAAAGAACCAGTTTCTGTCACTCCAAATGGCAGTACAGTAGTACAAATGAAACCTTGACCAAAACTACAAAACAATACCATTGAATGATACCATAAAGCCATCCCTTCTATCAGATGGGTATGATAAAGGGGTACTTAGGTACATCTGATAGGGCTGGGAGGGTACGTCCGACGAAAAAGGTTAGAAACCACTGCGCAATGGCATCATATTCAAATTCCAAAACTGTCAGCTCTGTATCACATTTCCTTTATCTCCGCCCATACACACACAGCGCAATCAAATTAACAATCACGATCTCTTGCATTCCACAGGAGAGAGGGGATTCTTTCAACGATTCCAGACTTGTTTTTGTTTGGATATTGTTTGTTTGTTTGTTTTTTCTTTTCTGAGTAAGTTTCCAAATGAAATCCTGCCACACCCAATCACTTGCTGCATATGCCTTGAATGCAACATACAGTGAGTGGAAGCAAATAGGCTAACAACGGGACACTTACGTGTGCTCCTAAAGCGTCACATAAAGTACATGAGTGTTTATACGGATGATAAAAAACATAATACAAACAAATAATTGACAAAATTGTGCAATGAGAGACATAAAAATGCCCTCAGGGTAGATACTAAGTTCAGTTAGAGTGTGCCAAGGTATATATCCTTAAGTGTAACTTCCTTATAAGCCACAAAGCAGGTTTTCTCATTTGGTTAATGTTTTTACATTATACCAGTCAGTCCTGTATCTTTCTCAAAATAGTACAGTCTGCACAGGACTGGATTCTGCCATAAATATTATACTATCTTGCATTGAGAGGAGGTAGACAGGAGAAAGATCAGACGGAGAGAAAGATGAATGCCCTTCTACAAAGAATATGCTATGCCGTCTATTGGCCTCTAGGGAATGCTGATGCTCCATCGTTTCATTACAATTTTTCTTTTTGTCAGACAGAGGGGGCAGGAGGAGGAGGAGGAGGAGGAGAAGAAATGTTAAAAAGCCAGAGAAACAGAGGATCTCATCTCTCCTATTAAAACTAAGCAGCCACATCGTCTGCGATAAAGAAAGAGGCAGCCTGCGAGAAAAGCTACAGAGTTGGGTGTCAATAAGGATATTCTTGTATAAAAACAAGCTATTCAAGATGATTTAATTGTACTGAGCCACCAATTTTATATTTAAACACCAGCAGCCTTTTGGTGAAACTAAAGAAATGGTAGTTACATATCACAGCTATAGTTCTATGATCATTTGTAGTTCTTCACTAGGGCTCTCTACACTTAGCCACCCACTTCAGCACACTGACTATACATGCACATGCTCAGCCAACCACAGTGAGCCTATTTAACTCATATGACTCTGCACTAAATGAGGTGAGAGCGATGTCCTTATCCACTGAGTCTTAAGTAGCTTGGAATGAACATAACATGTGGACTGATTCATGGTTGGTCACAACAGTTCCACAGCACCATAAGGTCATTTTTATGGTAATGTTTTTTATTTTTTATTTTATTTGGTCTGAACCTGTGTTGGATCAGACCACTTTCCTCTAACCCAGCTACACGGCTTTCAGTACTTAATGATAATAATGTGTGGTATGTGTATATCTTTCATTTCCATAGTGCAGGTGGTTGCCACAAATAATGTTGTTTGCCTGTTCTGATGCAGGTAAAATGGACTGGCGCAGAAAAAACAGCATTACATTATGTTGGACTTAAATGTTATTCTCCATATACATTTGTGAAGCAATTTATCAAACTTATATCATTTTGTTTCTAACAGTGGAACTATGCCACTACGTAATGATGTTAATGTGACAAGCACAAATACATTTTTTTCCAGTAGGACTAAGGAATGAGCTCTGACTCATTTTTTAAGGACAAACTGGATTTGGAATAACAGTTGTGAAAACGCCCTAAGACTCTTGCACAACAAGTTGTCGTGCATTGTATAAACCTGCAAACAGGATGGCAGCAGAGATCAAAGCTGTACAAAGATTTTTAAAGTAACAACAAATTAGCTAGCACAAATAGGGTCCACGCTTGATGACACACAGGCATGTGATGTGCCACTGGGTTTACTTAAGCTCAGACTTACCAGAGACTTCATCTATGTAATGACTTCCACATTACACATACCAGTAAACAGTGTGAGAGAGACCAATCAACACAACCTCTCCTTGCTCATTATTGACACGAATGAACTCTAACAAAATCAGCTCCTGCTCACTTTAAACACTTAAAATGTATTGAGTGGATATGTTTTCAGTAAAGTAACCTTCTTGGAGTCATTGCTTATTCTCAAATGCACTGATCACTGTGTGCAAGATGTGCAAAGATAATTTTTCCTAAATTAATCCTAAAAAATAAAAAGTTGTAAAGGCAAAGTACAGGTTTTGCCTCAAAAACAATATGATTCAGAACTCGTTTTATAGAAGATTACTGGTATAGGCTGAAAGGCACACAAGTCACTCACCCTTGTGAATCTGCGGGGCAGACTGAACAATTTAAGAGAGGCCTGCCTAACAATGTAGGTTCACAAGTGCTCTTAGGGCATGAAGAATGAAAAGCAACTGAGGGGTAGAGGAATATATCACTGGATTTTTTTCATCCTAAACCCTTGCAGAAAACATTTAAGGGGAGGGTGGCCAAAAAACAAACTTTCTCCAAACCCCTTATGAAAGTGCAGACGTTGTCGAAACTAGAGAACTGAACCAAATGAGCAAATCACTGGATCAACACCTCTTTCCCCACACTGCTTGTGGAAAGCACCATTTAGCTGTGTATCGTGAAATGGTGGCTTACACTTCTGCGCCCTGGATAGTCTGCACTACGACTATGGAGCGATAGGAGTGCCACAAAAAAGAAAAAATCTGTAAAAGAATAAAACAATAAATGTGGAAATATAAAGAGAAAAAATTTAAGAATAAATAAAAATGATCCCTTTATTTTTCCTTTACTTGTGCCTATCCCTTATTCTTTTTCCATTTATTTTTCTTTTTCCTTTTGCTTTTTCTTTTTCTCTTTTTTCTTTTTCTTTTCCCTTTTGTTTTTGCTTTTTCTTTTCCCTTTTCATTTTTTGTTTTCCCTTTTGTTTTCTTTTTTGTTTTAGTTTTAGTTTTAGTTTTTCCCTTGTTGGTGCCAAGCTGTCAATCAAATGGCTTTGGGCGGGACTTCATGCCCAGGCTGAGTAATCAATTCATGGACATGACATGCAGTCCCACTTCTCAAAATAATAAGTACTGAAATAAGTTTAGTGCAAGGGAAATAGCAGCCAGTACTAACAATATTATACTATAGAAGTGTATATATCTCTATATATTGCACATTTCTGTCAGTATTGCACAAAATATTGCACGCCAGTGTGGTAGTAGAAGTTTGTGTAGTGGTCTACCAGGGTCTGTGGCGGTTGTACTGTCTGACTGCTGCAAGATCATGGCAGATTGATTGACAGCTTGGCCCTACAAGGGAAAAACTAAAACTAAAACTAAAAC
>JAVQJL010048020.1:0-23346 GCA_036024295.1 Nannoperca obscura
AGCCTCGGTGTGTTTCTCTCCAGATCTCCTGCGGGATGTCCGCAGATCTGGTCACCATGGCCGGCTTAAATTCAATCAGCTGATCCCGGGTGTAAACAAAAGCGGCCATGAAGTTGTTGCGCTCAGCTGACTGCAAGTGAAAGCCCCTCCAGAGCAACAGAAGTACTAAAAAACCTCTCCAACCTCTCTTTGTGGAGGGCACGACACCAACAAGTTAACACCATACGTTTTTTATACGCTCAGTATAATATGTACAGTACCAGTCTAAGGTTTGGACACACTTTCCCATTCACTTGAATGAACAGTATTTGAACAGTACTTTTGACCGGTACTGTATGTATCACAAAAACATGTGCCGATATTGGTATGTATTATGGATGGTCAGCCAACGTTGATATGATATACATTTTAATTGTGCAACAGCATTGACGAAAATTAAGTTTTTTCTTTTTGCCAATGAGCTCACCACGTAGTCCTCTACATAGAATGTATGTATAGAATGTACACGCGTAAAACTACTTTATATACCAAATAAATATACCATGTGTTCTAAAATGTTCAGGTTCATGACCTCTCTGGTACCCCTGTGAGCTAGCCTCTTCCTCACACTGAGTGTTAAAGTCACAGTGGGAGAAAATGATGGGGCGGATATGTTAATTTGCAGAGGCAATTAATGCTGAACACCCCGAAAGCCATTTAGGTTTCTCGGCTTATTAATTATGCACTTTGTACATACTAAAATATCCTCCTATGCTGAGAAAACGGGCTAATTAGTACCCCCCCAAATTTCTTTATTTTTCTTCTTAAGACCTTTAAATAGGACAAGAACTGCAAATAAAGTGTGCAAAACCAAGCCAAGTTATCTTTTAACCCTGTTGTCATCCCTCGCTCATCCTTCATTCCTACATCTTACCTTCCTTTCATGGCTGTATAACCTTCTCTAAAAGCATACACAGGCAGTTTAAGAGTTTATTATTAATGCGCTGGCACAATGTGCTCTTCAGACTGTCAGTGTTAATCAGCAGACTTCCGTCCCTCTGTTCAGAGGATGAAGCGAACACACTGCACTTCCTTGTCAGGTGTTGAATTACTTTATCTCGGTGGCTATTTGCCGCCTCCAAGGTAGACCCGTTGTCACGGTTACCTTTGGAGAACCTCATTATTCATAAAGGTCATTTTGGGATGAAAAGCAAAGCTGAAAGAAGGAGGGATGAAGGAAACTGGCAAAATACTTTGTAAGACAAAAGTGCTTGTTGAATTCAAATTGTCAGATTTTAGTTTATTCTCTATTAAAGTCAGAACAAAACTTTGCTCTCCATTCCTGTAAGTCAAAACTGAGTGTTCATCTATCAGACAAAATTGTTAAAGCTCTATTATGTATTGACTTTTTATATGTCTTAAACAGACAGTATTGCACCAGTATGAAAAAAAACTACTGTAATGTAGAATTACGTTGCTCTGCTTTGGCACAGCAGTGGTTTGTGGTGGCTAAATGCTAACATACTCAAGTGATAATGTTGATATGCTGATGTTTAGCAGGCATAATGTTCAGCAACATTCAATAATTAGCTGAGTACAGCTGAGGCTGATGGGAAAGTCATTCTTTTTGCAGGTGGTTGGTCATAAACCAGAGTCCTGAAAGAATTGAATCTGTCTGTACTAAAGTAGTGGACCGATGGCCGACTGACCATCCCAAGTCACGCTGCTAGTGAATGAATGTAACATGCTCACTTAGTAAATATGCAAGTTTCCCATTCTGGTTGGCGTTCATACACTGTATCTCCGCCTAGCATGAGTGGGTGGTGCATTATTACTGTAGCTGCTTCACACACACACAGGGAATACAATTATCTAGTGGAGAACTATATTTGTGTTTCCAGAATTTACCCAAGACAAAGAGCCCTACTCAGGGTACACTCTGCAAAATTTCCCCATAGATTTTGAAAAATGCTATTTCTAAATTTGAGAGGTGAGATTACCCTCCACTACACCCTTGAGTGGTAGTTAATGCGAGGAGAACTGGTCATGTGAAATCAGGCTGTTGTGGGTTGTTTCTTTTAGATAAAGGTACAGGAAATGTATCCACTGGAGTCTGTCCTAACAATGATGAATCCCCAGGATCTGGGGCTTCCTCATAGATGACAATGACAAATACCTGCATCTAGTTTCTTTTTCTTTCCCTCCACAGTTTTAATCTGGGGCCCATTGTTCTAAATTTACCTCAGAAACTAGTATGTCTTTAAGAACAGGGTTAGTAGTCCATTGCATTTGTGCATTTTGTCCCTGTCCAATTTAAAGCATCAGATGAGTTGCACCTATATTTTACATTACAGTTTCTTACATTTAAAGCCATCCAAACACTGGATAATGTCAGTCTCAGTAAAGAGCCACAATATATCTGCTGGTTAGCCTGGAAATCTCTTACCAGTATAAACGTTTATAGGTGATTTTTCAGCAGTCACCCTCCATTTAGACACATTCACATGGTTCCATTAGTAATTAGAGTTCCCTACTTTCTTGTTTGAATACTGGGTCTATCTTTTTGAATATATTTATGAATGATAATGCTAGGAACAATGTCATTCCCAAGGCAGCCAAATATAAGGAGCAGATAAAAAAAATATATATATTGGCATCCCAGCTAAAATCTACTTTGTGAACAGGTGCTTTGCTGTTTGTTGGATTGCCAGCGTCTCTGTGTTTTTTTCCTGTGTCATATTATAGCATTAACAACCCTTTCTAACTTACAACAAAGAGATCAAACAATAATCTGAATGTGAGTTTAGGTGACATCTGTAGATGCCAATACTGGCAATTTACTGTCTATCAAAGTATATTTTAGTCTTAAAAAAACTTCCATTAAATCTGGAGTAGGTAAAATCTGTGCAACCTATGCAAATCCTTCTGCCTCTCTCTTGCTAAGCCCCTCCCACCAAACACATAACTTCGACCAGCAGCAGAAGGGAATCCGTTCCATTGCAAAACTGTATCCCTCGCTATCTCGCTAGGGCTCGCTCTCCACGGCGTGAGCCACACCAAAACTGCAAACCTATCCACCGCGACTTGTCTTCTCAAAGACGCCCCTCCAGGGATTTGCGGCTGCAGAGCAGAGCACCCCAGGCTTCAGAGGCAGCTGCAACGCCGTACAGCAGCAGGATGAGAGGCTAGTGCACCACACACACACATCACTGTCCCCCATCAAAAGTTATTCCCCACTGTTTGTCATCATGCCACTTTGCTGCTCGTTGTTAGGAGTGCCATTGCATCAAACATAATGAGCTTGAAGCTCCATGTGGAGCTGGAATGTGTTGTTTTGTACTATACACCACTGAAGGCAAAGGAGGTATTGGGAATTTATCACAATTTGCAGGATGTTTGGTAGGATTTTCCACATGTAATCAGGCTTTCAGCATCTGAAGGGATGTGCAAGTGCATCTACTTTTGTAGCTTAGCCAATACAAACTTTCTCTGTCACTCTGAAATAACTTGTGATTGGTCTCTTGAAATCTCCTGTCACAGGCTAGATTTTCTGAAGCCTGAAAACAGAGCCTCTACATTAAACGCTTTATCTCTTGATACTGAGCTGGAATGTGCAGAAGCTTCTAGAACAGTGGTTTTCAAACTGGGGGGTGTGTCCATTATGACATGGGGCTACTGTGAACACTGTTTCCGCTGTCAAGTTACGTCCAGCGGATGGCGCTAATTTTACTACTGACCACCTTAAAAACACCACAGAGGAGGGCCGCTTAAAAATGTAAACAATGCAGACACAATTTTATAATAATTTGACCTCCAAAAGGGGGGCGCTGCAAAAAAAAGTTTGGGAACCACTGTTCTAGAATTATGTCCTTAGTGGTCAGAAACGATGTGACTAATTTTGGTCTGTTCATACTGTCACTGCTACATACAGTATACAGACGAGTCTTAAAAATAGTCAGACAGAATGGTTATTGATACACACTATGATTCATTTGGGCCAGGATTATTAGAAATGCATCATCAGAATATGCTTTAAAAAGAAACTCAATCACCAATAGACCAATCACGTGGTATCAACAGTCGGTTAAATCAAATAACACTAAATAACTAAATTGGGACGAAAATGTGAAGAAGTAAGTCATAGTGAGAAGAGTGTCAGATATAGATGTGTATTCTTATGCTGTGAGCATTTTTTCTGGTACCCTCTCTATTGGTCCAAAAGGTCATTGGGTCCTGTTTACTTACGTGAGGATCCATAATGCATGGTTTGTATCGTTTACTTGAGGGACTCCTTGTGCCACCCATCACTCCCTATTCTATATGTGACAGGGAGGCCAAAGGAGAGAGGAGATAACCAAGTGTCAGGTCAGTCCTTGGGATAACTCTATGCATACATATAAGTACACACACACAGACACACACACAGCTCTGTGAGCCCACAAGAGGACAGAAGAGACACTTCAGGGATAGATAAGAATCTCCCTTGTTGCATGCTCTGATAGCAAACTAGTTTTCTCGTACAAATGACCTTTGACCTAATATGTAGAATATCAGTGGATGAATTGCCTTCCTTATGAAATACTAAATTTTTAAGTAGCAAGTCAAATACAAACATTAGTCATTTTTGTTCTTACCTATAGCATAAATGTAAAGTGTACACAGCAAATGCAGCAGCAGCATACAACCAACACAGAAGAAACATTCATATGCATTTGTGCATTGTTTCACTATAAAATAAAAGAAGGGCAAAAAATACCAAAGAGGTCAGGTGGATATCCAAGTGATCATATGGACTGTTCAAGGGTTGCCTCAGTGTGTAACCTAGACACAAGGTCCCAGACCCTCACTTGGATGGGATTAAATGTGTGTGTGTGTGTGTGCGCGCGCCTATGCATGCATATGTGTCATTACGTGTGCATGCTGGCTGCATGTATCCATGTGTCAGGGGACCCTGGCACCTGCTGATGAAGAAATCATGTCAGAGAGTCCTCCCACGGTCACAAGCTGCCCTTCTACCCCAGGAGTCTTTCTCACCAGTCTGTCATTTTGGCTGGTGGTCACCGCTCAATGCCCACAGTCTGATTAGAAATATGCTTCTCTCAGTGTTTGTCTGTCTGTGTGTCTCTGGTGAGGTCACTCTCACTAACTCAGTTCCAGGGGTGCTTTTTCAGTTTCCTTTTTTCAGCTGTTCTTTCTATTCATTTCTCTTTCCCACATGTGAGGGTGTTTGTGTATAGTGGGTTGGTTGGGTGTCTCATAACGTGTCGAACTGTTTCAGTTACTTGAATGTATTCATTTGAGGAGTGATTTTGTGTTTGCTTTTTCATTCCCAACACCGTGTGCTGTACAAAAACAGATAGCATAAACTACATTTAATTTAAAACACTAGTTTCTTGTTCTCAGTATACAATCAAAATCATGTCATTTAGAAAACCTTTTTCTCAGCCTCCATATTATGTCAAAATCAAACAAAGCCATCAGCAGAAAATGTCAACTAAAGCTCATATTATCAAGCTTCAACATCAATAATGCTAATAGGCATTTTAACTGCAGATGTGATGATTTTGTCTTGATTTGAAAAGATGAATAATCTAAATCAGAACACATCACAATGCACCATATAAGTATATGGTCTATATAATAATGACAATCAAGTGTCAGGCTTCACTAGGATTTATCTGGGGTCACAAAAATCCTTGTACTAATAATTGCTAAATACTAATAATTAAGGTGTAAGGTTGTAGCTGCAACAAAACAAACAAGTGAGGGGGATATTAATTTAATTATTAATTTAATTAATTAAACAATTTAAATATTAAATAGTAAACTATTCACAGTCTATACACACCCACACATTCTCAGAAATGAGAATAGCTCTAATGAAAACACCTGTGTGGGTGGACCATGGGTGTGTTTTAATGATCTGTGGTTTCCATATTAAGTTAATTGCTGCCCCAGTTATCCCTAACACCAATTAATTGATTTGTAAGTCACAATGTAATTTACATCAACAATAGAACAATCTAAATGCAGTAGATATGAGGCAAATTATTCAATGTGTCAACTCTTTTACTGAGCTAAAAATTAATCAACTGCACTATGCAATGGCAAAAGCTATATCAAGCTGTCACCAAATGCATTACAGCAAAAAAACAAAACACATGTATTGCTGTAAATTGACTTGTTGCCAGTCTGCTACAAATCTGCTACAGTAGTCTGAAAAGTTGCTCTTAGTAAGTTGCCCCGTTACTTGCACACAAGTGATAATAAAGGGCGTTTTCTATTATTTGACCTCCTAAAATTTAAACAGCAGTGGCTGGAGAGTGGGGCCATGTGTCCTATAACACAAAAAGTGTGCCACATGTAAGAGATACAGATATTATATGAAGACATTTCATAGTACCTCCAAAAAGTAGCACAGTGCTGTCTCCACCCTATGAGAACAAACGAGGCAGAGTTAAAGTAGATAGAAGAGGAAGAAGCTCGCTGCAGCTCAGAAATCATTCCCCCCAACCCTGTTTAATTACATTGTGCAGCCCGATGTGAAAAGGTGTCAGAAGAGCAGAGAAGCGAATCCTGTCCTAATGAATGGAAACAGATGGATGAGACAGTGAGCAGGGCCACCGCCAAGATCTGGGGTGGCACAGAGGGAAAAAGGGTGCCAAGGAGAGAAAAGAGTGCCAGAAAGAGATGAGGAAAATAGGAAGAATGATAAAGGGGTGGAGAGAAAAGAAAGAATCAGGGACAACGCAAGTTTTCAACTGATATACAATTTTTCACATTTTGAACATGTGTCATTTCTTTATAGGCAGAGGATGCAAATTTAAGTCCAACGAGGGGCAGAGTGAGAGTAATTTTCAGCCCTGGCATTAAACAATACTGAGTGGTCCATCAAACCCAGGGGGAATGGTGGTGGGTGACAAACCACAAGCAACACCACCCAGCATTTAAATTTTCTTCCCCCCAAATTATATGACTTTCCTAATTAGTGATAATAATAATATTATTTTTGATAATCACATGATAATCTAATCACCAGTTATCAATTATCAAGGTACCAGGAAAATTATTTTGTTCTCATTGGTCTCAATATAAGACACCAATTTAGATCAATCGCGATCTTCTTGACACTCGTGGCTAGAAGAGTAGACCTCCCAACAAAAGCAACAGCGCAAATGTACCCCAAAAAAAATGTTGTCACGTGACATAGTTCTCTAGCAGCCTTATTAATTATGATGGGGGCAACGAAGGAAGTCAGATAACGTTCTTATTGAGAAACAAATTTCGCATATGGAGGAGGCAGGGGTGGATGGGTTGTTCAGCAATACATCGAACACGAGACTTTTGGGTTTCCATTTCCAACCAACTGCCAATGTTGGTTTCTTTGAACCATGAACACAATTGTTATTGAACATTTACAAAGTGTTTATTACTGTAACCATGACAATGAAGGTCCGGAAGAGGTGTCAGATCAGAAAACACTTCTGTGTTTCATGAGGGCATTGACGAACAACAACATATTTTGACTTTTAATTTGAAGGACTTTTTGTACAAAATTCCCACCAAACCAGGCCAACAGGGAAAGTATGAACATTTTTGAGAATAATTATGTTTTAAAATATTTTCTACATAATATATCTGTTCTTTATGTCTTGAAATAAAAGAGAAACCGTGTTGAATGAGGATCCAGTAATGCCATAGAAGGTGAGTGAAAGCAAGAGAATGGGTGGTGGAAGGTGGGAGAGAAACCTCCCCTGAGCATCGTGAATTAGCTTTAGCTGAATGAGTGCAGGGATTATGCTGCAGGCTGAAATGGAGTAGTTGTTTAGATAGGGATATAGTATTTAAACAGAGGGATTTTTCGGCCAGACCTCCGAGTCTTACTTAGACACACAGTCGTTCCCATTTTTGCATAAACACAGGTGCACACGGATGAACAGTATGGTGATAACACCATGGTACATGAATTGACAGAAAAATTATTTCTGTCACCTTAGTTATTAGAACAACTTTATAAAGTTGTCCATTAAGATTTATTTCCATCCGTCTATTTCAGTGTATGTTTAAAAAAAAAAAAAAAAGCTAAATCATTACCATAAAGATTTTCCCTAATTTCATAGGTAAATTACATTGTGATACATATTTGATTTAGTCTATGGGTAGCTTAGTCTTAAAATTAAGAGCACAGCTTTTTTAAGTGTTAATTTAGTTTTTTGTCAATTTTGCTGTATTTGTTGTTTTTGGGCTCTAAGAATGGGGCAGTCAGACCAGCACACTCAGAGCAAGATATCTGAAAAACCTTTGGTACTTTAGATTCAGTACATACTGTATATGTGATGGCCACCAACTGTCTAATAAGCCTCAAGCATGACACAGTCCCATTTCCTCTTACTGTGTATAGCACCATTAAACGTTTTCTTAACCAGGTTTTTAACAAGCTAATTAACTAACTCTCTGTGTCAGTGGCTTGTCAAGGTTCAGGCTATATTTTAATTAACAGTCAAGAAACACACGGCTCCATTATCACACACGTATCACTCATCAGGGTTCTGTTTGATTGACTGAAGGAGCCATTAGCATTATCTCTTTAAATGTCTCTATTTCACACAGCTGAAAAGACGAGGTGCTGCAGTGGTTATCAAGTCAATTTTATGAGTTTCTGTGGAGGTTTATTAATGTAGACAGACATTTGATGACAGAATGGTGCAGGAACATATGGTCTAACGCAGTGTGTGTTTTGTGCAGAAGAGCTGGCCTGTGTGCGTGTACGTGCATGAGGTTCTCTAAATTTGTGTGTACCATATACTTCTCACAAATCCGACTGTTAGAAGTGTTGGCTCAGCTGTAATAAGCTTTCTGTGAGGTGCTTTTCTCTGCGTGTGTATCAGCAAAGTGGGGAGGAAAGGCTCAATAGATTGCTTTGTATGGCTAATTTTCTCAGCTCATTAAATATTGAGGTGAAGGCAGATTTGTGTGATTGCCAATATACTAGCTCCAGTGGTCTTTGTTATGCCTCAGAGCCTGTGAAATGAAAGGGAATGTACTCTCACAGGAAAGGAAACTAGTGACGCTTGTGTCATGGCAGCACTTTGTGTGGTGGAAAATGCAAATGCATGCATGAGCATATACACAGAATACACAGTTAGTTAGAGAGTCACTAAGACACATACCCACAAATATGATTAACTATTTTAATAGTTTATCATTTGATGCGTAATCACTTAAGCTTGAATGATTAAGCAATCATTTAACCATGTTAGCTGTTTGACTCTATATGGCCATGTCATTATTTGTATGTCATTGTTCTATCGGTCAGTTATACCCAATTGCTCAAATGTGCTGAATATCAGGTCTTTTACAAGGAAGGTTCCGACTGATCATAAATTAGACTTTGTGAGTTGAGCTGGGATCAGATCTGAACTTCTACAGTACGAGTTTCACTCAGTCAAACAAGTGTAAAGGATGCAGGTCCCAGTTTCATACCCATGTCGTACACATTAGATTCATTGAAATGCCTAAACGTTGCCACTTTGTGACTGGAGAAAATCTGTAAAGATAGTGTCAGCAACTTGATATGGGCATCAATCTAGGAGGCAATGCTGTTACCAACATTTAAATAAATAATGCTGAGTCTGAATTTGTGTACAGTCCTGTTTCATTGGCCTAAGCATCTTAGGAAGTAAACATGAAACATTAAGTTGCTATACACTGCTATCTTCACTCATCCCTTCTATGGGATGTGTAACGTATGTGCACAGATCTATTACTATTTGTGTTAAGTGCATATATGTGGATTTACAGCTTTAGTGTGTTTCACCCTATGACTTTCTAAGCTACAATGTCAGTGTTTAGCAGTGAAGTATGGATACAGAACCCACCCGCTCTGTATTCCTCTATCTCAATCCAGGAGCAGCAATTCCCCACTACACCTCCTCAAATGGCCACTTTACCTCGATGAATTGGGTTCAAGTGCAATCTTGGCTATTGTCAGATGTAGTTTAGGGGCTATTTCTTAATGGTGCACCCATTGCTCTCTGTCCTGTTTTCCGTCTTCAAGTCGCTCCATTCCTTATTGGATAGCGCCATGTCCTTCTGGAAAGAGAAATGTTTTCCTCAGGTACTTCAGGGCAGCTACAAGGATGTTAAGTGTTATCAAAAAAAGCATGGTTGTAAGAACGAAGGCATGGTAAATCAAAGGGAGAGGCAGAGATTCATAGTATGACATTCTAACAACTCTGATGGTCAGCACCACCAATGGATCACTTTCAGCACTTTTGTGTAAATCATACAGAAACATTTTGTTACCGAGGAACAACTCAATACATTTTGTCCATCTTCTCACTTCGTAAGCTGCTGCTGAATCTGTATCCGACATCACACAGAATTTGTCCAGTTTATCATCTAGTTTTTAATATAAGCAAAACAGGACTGTTAGACATTGACACAAGATGAAAGGGTTTGTTTGCCTCAATGTAGCAAGTGGATTTACATAAAGGGGCTGTGGAGGAGGATATACTGGACACACTGCACGCTCTTCAGTTTTCTGGCTTAAATGATATTGCAGAATCGTCCAATATCAGCACTTAGTTTGACGCTGTAGATCTGAGGACCACCCTCGCTGTCTAAGTAGCCACACCTGGAGCCTGTGACCAACTCCCTCCACTGCAGGAATCTAATTTGTCTCCAGTATCAGCTCTGGATAACGAGCGCCAAGCTGTCAACAGGCCCTGCTGCTAGTGACCGCTCTGTGTGACCCGCTGAGGACGGCTGTGTGTCTGGCCCCCACTTCTCACTGATTGACAACTGCAGCAAGAGAGAGGACAGGAGAAATGGTGTGAGAAAGTGAGAAGAAAAGAGGAAGAGAGAGATTGTGAATGTCTCGGACAAAGAGGATGACAGTAAGAAAGACTGAGTCACTGGCAAAGAAAGTGTGTGTCTTTAAACAGTGAGGGAGAAAGACTGAGCAAGAAATAAAGCATCTAATAGAGACAGACCTCAAGGGCTAATCTGTAGATAATGTCAGAATTAAGTTGCAATTAAGACATGCATTTAATTTGCTAAAGAAGAAATCTTTCAAATACCCTATCAGCTGTATGGGCAATAATGAGTCTCAAGAAATATAAAGGCCTGGTTTTTGCTGCAAAGGGCTCTAGGAAACTAAGTGAAACTTGTGTTCAAGACCATTTTCTTCACAAAAAACTTGTTTCCCAGGTGAGAAGAGCTTATTTTTAGGTGACGCCTGGTAAAAAAAAGTACTCAGAGGCCCTTAAAAATCATTGCAAGAGTATCTGATAAAAACTGGATTACATACTAAGTTGTTGGCTGCCTCTTGTGTACACCATAGCGTGACGAAAACGAAATAAAAAGGAAATAATGAAAAATACGGAGTATTTGAATTCTGACAAATCGTGGAGGTGCAGTGGATTCTTGTCACAAACATCTCATTTTGTTTTCTGGTGCAGATGTGCTGCTTCCTCCCCTCATCAAACATCACTGGGACTCCAATAATTTTATAGGAAGGAAAATACACTTTTTAATTCTTTCTTGTAAATGAACAACATTTGAACAAAAGAAGTAAATAAATTAGGTTAAAACTCTTTTGTAGGAGGCTGAAGGATTTACAAATTAGGGAGGCACTTTGCCCATTGTGCTTACCGCGCCATCATGTTTACATTGGAAAGACTGTGTGAACGTGCCTTAAGCATGAAGATTGTAGAATAGAAAACTGTTGTTTCATTGCATGATTAGTGGAGTCAAACAAACAGCAACAAACAAAATAAAAAAAGACAAAAACAATTGTGCCTCGTGGTATTCCTCTAGTTATCTGAGAGCCACATCAATGACATCCAATTAGGTTTTGGAAAAAAAAAGATTAGTAGATACCTTCAGTTTGTCAAAGGCTGTTAAGTGTTGTGTCAGATGTTGTTGTGTTTCTAAAATGTCACTTTGTTTTCTGTTTTGTTTTCACAGTGCTTTCTGATCTATTCACTGAACTGTACTTTCTTGCTTTTTTGTTTGAAATTGTGGGGCACCATTTGCCCTTATTTTGCTCATTTCTTCGTTCCTTTTTTCACAAGTACAGGCCGATTTAATTGTGGTGTAAAGCTGCAGAGAAAAACAAACTTCCTTTTCCTTTTATTTATCATTTATTATTAAATAAATGGCCTTTATTATTTTAGCAAATTAGAGTATGTATCACAAATGTAAATTACTCATGATATTTAAACAAGCACGGGAAATAATACCTCTCTTGATTTTTATTATTAGAGCCAATTAGGCAGTCATTTATAAGAAATAATAGAAAAATAAAAAAATCACATTGTTCTTCTAAAAAGAAAAGCAGAATTAATGCTGGAATTGTTTGGCCTCTGTTGCTACTAACTCACTAAATCAAATTAAGCAAGTTACCTGATGAATTCATTGTTTGTTTGGGGAAATATTTCTGTCTGATTTACATATTTATGAATTTCAAACAATGGAGTGTAATCTGCAATAAAGACACTCTTGCATCTTAAAGGAGACCTTCTTTATTTCCCTCTAGATGTGACCATTGCTCCCTTCATGATAAGTGCAATGCTACTATTCTGCTTGTGTTCGTTGCTAAAGAATATAACCTGGTTTCCATACAACATCTTTAAAACAGCCCAACATACTTCATGATGGTGATCTATCTGCTGTGGCTGAATGTGTATCAAAAAATATACCAACTTCCTAAATATCAAGCGTCTCATCAGACTGCAGTTGTGTGGATCCTGATAAAGCCATTCTGCCCTTTTTCACCCAAGGAAAGAAGATAGTATTTACATCCTAAAGCTACTGTTGCTTCAGTACGGAAGACTCAATACTGGGTTGGGAGCTATTCAGAAGGAATTTAGGATTTTTTATCCTAAAAAAAAAGATTGTAAAAGGCAACACATTATCTGAAAAGTAGAAAAGGCACAAAACACAACATATCTGTCACCAAAGTACCGTACCAGAATGTCATTTGAGTGCCATTTTTCTGAAGTCAGATAGATTTCTTTTGAAGCATTCCTCTAAAAGGTTAACATAAACTTATGTAGTGCGAATTGGAGGTGTTTGCCTACTTAATTCTCTCTGTATGAAGGGAATGACTTTAGACGTCAATATGATACATCAGTGATGGTTTCATTAGAATAAATAGCGTATAACTCAGAAGAGCGTATTTTCATTATTTTAAGTGGTTCCCCTCTTGTTCCTACCTTCAGCATAGCCGACATTTTCTTTTGTCCGCCTCTCTGTTTTTTAGATGAAGCAGCTTTTTTTGATGAAATGGCTGGCAACCTTCAGCATTTATTGATAGGGACACTTTACACCTCTACAACTGAGGTTGATGCTAGTTTGCAGTATGCTGGGGTTTTTGATGCAGTGTGGTGCAAATGGGGGGTATTTTACCAGGACCATAAGACACCGAGGCCATAACAGGGAATGTAGGTAGCGTAACTGGCAGAGATCCATTAATGGCTATCATGCTTCTGGTGTTGGCTAAATATTAGATTTAAACGACTTTCTAACCTTTTTTTAATTATTTATTTATTTCAATTTACAGTATATAAATTATGTCACAGGACTTGTGTGCAAGTATGTTCGTCTCAGTGCTCAGCTCTGCTCAAAGAACTGATTTGCAGCGTTTCTCCAAACAACACTAGCTTTAGGTCTTTAACCAGATCTGGTAAATTCAAATCAGGGATGACCACATAGTCTGATATCATCTAAATGCAGATTACATTCATTATCAACCCACCCACTTTCACTGAACTGTGTCATTTCCCCTCCTTTTTTCCCTCTCTCAACTTCCTCAAATCTCTGTCCAGCACTCCGATCTTTTGTTTTTTCTGCCCTCGTCCCCCTCTGCCATCCATCCCTGCTTTATAATCACTTCAACAATGACTGATAATGAGAGAAAAAAACAAGCACTGATCTAAAACAGAGAGCATGAATAATTTGTAGATGCTTGTTTTGGTCTCTCAGACGTGTCATCTGTTTGTTGTTGTGTGACAGTGGAGCATTTTTGTGATTCTTGTTTACCGTCTGGCTCCTGGGAAGGGACTGCTCTTTTTTCACAGATCAGAGGGAGATGTAATCTCACAGCAGAACTCCAGTCTGCAAAGACTTGTATTTGTGTGTTTTTGTGCGAGTGCATATGTTTGTGTGTCTGAGAAATATCATATAGCATTTGCAGCACTACTGGCCAGCATGCAAGGTGTCACTAAAAGTAATTTCTTATCAGTGGCAGGTTCAAACACATCCCCTACTGCTGCTCTTCCACAATCACAGGCACTTTGAAAAAGATGCTTTGAAAAAAAAAAAAAAATACCAGTCTCTTAAAAATCGGAGCACTGATGTCTCCCAGTGAGATGGTTCTCCTGTAGTGCCAACATCCTGGCGACAACGGCTCTTTGAGATTATAGTTAGATAGTTGTTGCAGGCTGAATCAGAAATTAGCAGCCATGCCAGATTCCTTTGCCAGAAATGCTGTGGCAAGAGAGGAGGGGGAAAACAGAGCAGAAGTGAGAAACAAAACAAAAATGATGGAGGAAAAAGTTAAGCAAAAAAATGGAGAACAGCAGGGGGGATGGATACAAGCAGGATATGTTCTCAGACTTCTGAGTGTTAAGAGAGACAAGAGAAAAACATAAACAAAGTGTTGTACACATTTAGGTCCATGGGTGGTAAGGTGGCTGATTTGACTCCTTGATCTTCTTTATTTAAGTGGGACAGTGAACGTGAAAATTGTTTAATGGTTTGTGCTGCATGTGCAATGTACTGTACTTAACTCCCAAATACTCCAGTCTGGCAGGTCACTGATCATCATCATGATTGCAAATTAATAAATTAGTGTGTGTGTGTGTGTGTGACCAAAAATATACTTGCAACTACTTTACCATGTGTTTGTTAAAATGTGTTGATGATTTAAAATGATTAAATAATGACCATTTTATTAGAAACAGGAGATATTTGTGTGAGAGCTCAGCTGTACGCCTGGCATTCCTATCAGTGTTTTGCTGCCACGTCGTAGCCTTGGTAAGCAGGTGTAAATCTAGTATAATGTGACTGGTTTGTGTATCATATTATCCAGCATGAATTATGAGCCAACACCCCACTCAGTCAGCTCAGTGCAAGAGACAGATGGATGGGTCAGACCAAAGATTAAAATTGTGGTCCTGTAGGGATTGGTGCATTACTCAGCATGAATTCGATTAGAAAGACAAGCATGCATAAGCACCCAACACACAAGAACACACAGAGAAAACACACACCTACCCATCTCTCTCTCACACGCTAGACACTCACGTACATTCACACACAAGAATGATGAAATTGGTTATGATTGGCTTTGCCCCTTGTAAATCCAAGTGACACTGGCCTGCCTCTTTTTTGAGCCTTTCTAATAATGTTGGTCTTACCTGAACCTTATTGAGAGCACTCGGGTCTTCGCAGCAAATAAAAGACAACCTCCACCTCATCTATGTCGTTGTTTTCATTCCCCTCTGCTATAGCCTTGATTATTATTGCTCACTATTATAGACAGTCACCGGAGGGTCACCACAAAATGAGCCACACATAAGGATTAAGTGGATATGGACGGGGCGCCACAGGTCAGTTGGAAGCTGAAGTTAGGCTTCATGTCTTAAGCACATGCCCTTTACTATCGCTGCTTGTTGTGTGTTTTTAGCCCTGCTAGTGACGTGACTCCAGGATGGTAATATCGGCCTGTGATCAATCAGTTGGTCCACTTCCTGTCTGGACTGAACTCTCTTAATAACTACAACTTTCATGGTCCCCATAGGGGTCCTACTGGGTTTCTCGATCCCTTGACTTTTCCTCTCAAAATCATGAGGTTGAAATTTAAAACAACTACTGGGTAGGTTGAGAAAACATTTGCTTCAGACATTCATGTTACCCTCGGGATGTATTATAATCACTTTGGCACCATTAGGTAAATATTTTTAATATGCCCAGTTCTTTGATTTATGACCAAATACCTGCAAAACCAACGTCATTCCCATCGGCCTCAGCTGTACCCTGTGTTTAGTAATACGTAATAACACAAAACATTAAAATGGTGAACATGGTAAACCCTAACCCTGCTAAACATTAGCGTGTTGTCACTGCCTCGTCATTGAGGGCATAGTCGCATGTTGACATTAGCATTCATGTCAAAGAATTGCTGTGCCTAAGTGCAGCTTCACAGAGCCGCTAGCTTAGCTGTTGACTGTTTGTATTGTCTACAGCATCGGTACTTGCTAATTGTACATACGTATATCAAGTCTGTGTTGTCCGTCTTAAGTTTTAACAGTTTTGTTGCCATTTATATAGCTGCTGCTCAGAGAAGCCGGTCGAACAGATTAACATGTACAATGTTCACCTGACGCTCTGCAACTCTCTGGGAGGTTCTCAAGAATTACAACACATTTTGTCCATCTTACCTGCTTGTAATCAGTTCGTAAGTCAGTTCCTGTCAAAGTAAGAGACCTGGAAGAGAGAATGGAAATGTGTTAAACAGGCTAGAGACTCTGGAGAGGAGGAAATATGAAAACATATCAGCAGAGCTTTGAATAAAAATAATGCCCTAAGCAAACTCATTTTTATCACGGTGACCTGGCATTTACAAGACAACCTTTATAGAAATTTAATTCTCCTGTTTCTTGGCCCTTCTTTAATTTCTGACCTCAAGAGTCTTTGTCAAAATAACTTGGTGACATTACTTTAGATTTGATTTGAACTGTAAAAGTTAATTTACACTAGGCCATTACAGGAACGAGTGTTTTCTTAGCAAGTATTTAAATACAAATACCATAAAATAAAATAAACACTTGCTTTCCAAGTCCCTGTGAAGTAAAATTTAAATGAACAACAATTGTTAAAAAAAAAAAAAAAGTTACTGAATATCTGCTAAGAATATTGATGTGCGTATACATTAGCATATGGTACATTTTTTTGGTATGGGAAAAATTAAGACATCTGAAATGTAGAACCTTTATGAGTGAGTGTTAGTGTTGGATAGAAGTTGTTGCAGAGGTTAAGGAGTGATGGGTTGCACTGTTTTGATGGTCAGTAAGAGAAAATGTGTTGATTGGCAGAATGTCAGTGCAGCAGTAAAAGCTGCCAGTCCATGAGAGCTGAATCTTCAGAAGAAATGGTGCGATCAAATGGAGAATATTGTGTAAACAAACTGAAGGAATACAATATAAAGATAAGCACCTCAACAAACTAAAGGTTTTGCTCACATGTACACAAACATACACATACACACACACACGCACACTGCCAGGGTCAAAGTGAGTGAAGCAGGCGCGCTGCCCGGCTAATTAATTTGACACAACAAAAGATCTGTATCTCAATGTCACAGCCTGCAGGATGCAACAGCACACACGCCTGCCCAGAAATGCTGTTTTAAAAAGGTTTAGGTTGGAATAATGTTGAAAGGAGACTGTATGTGTGTGTGTGAGGGTGTGTGAGTGTAAGAGAGAGATAGGGATGGGGGGTTTAGGATGGATGGTTCGAAGTACAATCCACAAGATTTTGACAAAGGAGACCAAGGTCTATGTCCTGTGTGTGTTTAGGTTTAGGAGACATTCCGTAAAGGATATAAAAGATCCCAGATTTTGGTGATTATTGAAAAAGTGAATCCTACCTTGGATCACCGACTCTTGCTAAATCCTTAATCATGCTTGAGTTGCACAAGCGGGTATTGTAGGGAAAACATGAAATGAAATAGATCATCAGTGATACGTTCAGTATGATGATCACTATGAAAGTGATCCGAGCAGAACCCCACCCCTTGAATATCCTTTTGACATATAAAATGTACAATTTGTGTAGAGAGAACCACAGCACAGAAGTAAATATTGCACTCGTCACCCTAAAATACTGACTGTCTTCTAAATTGAATACTAGCCACCAAACACACAGTATTTGCCTTCATAAAATTTGAAGGATACATACTGTGTTCTAAAATTGGTCACGTTTAAATTACAGTGATGTGATTTCAAATTATGACTTGGACCGTGGATTAAAGAAATCCATATTTTTGCAAACTAGACATTATACGACCTGGGGAGTTCTTGTCAGTGTTAGTAATAATAATTTGTGAAGTTGACTGTAGGGATGGCAAGTGGTTAATAACAGAGACTGCAGCATTACAGGCATCATCATAGAGGCTCAGGCCTGCCCTCTAACAGTCAGCTGTCATTATCTCACCGTCTCTGTCCCTGCACTCACTGCTGCTACCTAGTGCCACCGCTGAAACAAAGGAGGTCAGCACACACAGGAGGACAGAGCTGAGATGGAAGAGGCAGGAAGAAGGTTTAAAATGATGTGAGAGTAAAGAAGGTAAAGCCGGAGGAAGGTGAGCACCGCGTTAAATATCACAGTGGTTAGCATGATGGTAGAAGAAAAAACTGAAGAGAGGAAGACAAAAAGAAACTGTTGAAGTTAGAGGACAAAGAGGATACATTATAACTATCTGTAACATTCAAATCCTAGAAAGAGTAGTAGTGCAGTGATTGAAACAAGAAAATGAAAATAATTGTAACTTGGTCGTAGATGGGCAGCAAAAGAACAGACCTGACAACCCTGAATGAGAACATCGGGATTAATGGAAAGAATGGATACCCTAAATTCCAAACACTCTCAGCTTTTAAATAGTTCAAGTGAGTTGAATGACTCCTACATGAACGGACCACCATCTTGACTGAAACTCCAAAGGTGATAATATATGGGCAATTTTTTAAGGAAGTGAAGGAAGGCAATCATCCTTTTAGCTTTTATTAGAGGTGACAGATGGAATAAAAAAAGCAAGTGGGCCACAGTGAACAAAAGGTAATAAAAAAATCACTTTTTAATTGCTTAAATGTCTTTCTCTTTACTTTTTCACAGCCTTTGAGTGAATGACTAAGAAAGAACAGGTCCAATATGTGACAGGAATACAATCTGAGTTTAGTTTGGTTCCCTATAAACCTCTGCTTTCAATATGCAATTCTGTCAGCCACCCGGGAAAATGAAGGCTCGATTTACGGCACAAAGAAAGTGTGTCAACCATTGTGCAACCAAAACAGGAAGAGGATATTGCTTTTGTTTTCCCTGGTAGCTATCGGTATATCGAGTTTACTACCTGATTAAACTTGTTGGTAGATGCTAGGCTCTGAGGAAAACGGAAACCGATCTGGTGGTGTTTGCGGTTGTCTGCCAGTTGTCTGTTTCCACTTTAAAACAACACAAATGTCCACATGCACGAGTGTAGGCTACTGCATTCTCAAAAGAGCTGTATTAAGGATAAATGTTCGAGGTCTCTGAGTCTTTGTTTGCAGTTTAAAGCATGCATGTGTGCCTGTGTGTGTGTGTGTGTGTGAAATATAGCCGTACGGTGTTGTGTGTTCATTGTGCTCTAAATGGTAATGCAGCAGTCTATCTACATTGAGTAAATGCACAGGGAGTTTCCCTCCACAAGCCTGCCAACTCCTCTCAGCCAGCCCCAATGGGTTATCAAAGCAGACACTTGGCAACCTACTTTCCGAAGCAAAGCATCTGCCCATTCAGAGGCAATGGGGCTAATGTCAGCCTCTATCATTCTTACGTTCAAAATGACCTTGGCATCAGCATATACAGCAATTTCTGATGCATGGGTTTTAAGCGCAAGAGGGAGAAAATATAACTGCAAATCAATTCAAGTTTCAACATAGGTCCTTGTGACAGCCATTACTAAAACAAAGTCACCTTCAGAGTAAGCAGAGGTGGCCATTACTTCTTTAAAAGGTGGGTTATTGATATTCTGTTCAGTTTGGAGATGCTTGCTTGCATTGCAAGTTTTGGAATTGGGCTTCCAATTGAAAAATGCGCACACACAAAGACACTCAAAAGACACTTTAAAACATCTGGCATCTGTTTAACCTGTCTGTCTGTCTGTCTGTCTCACTTTGTCAAAAGACACTCGGAGGAGAGACTGGAAATCATGACTCAGCTGCAAAAAACTAAAAAAGCCACCACAAATATTTCAATCAGGAGAGACTTGATTAAAGAGATGCTTAAAGATTAATTAAACGTATTGACGTAGTGTACAATTAGAAGTTGGTTCAGCTTTAGCGCAGGCTCACTTTTGGGAACGTCAGGAAATACGCTTTGCTTTCTGGCAGAAGGTTTGATGAGAAGATTGGTAACCGTCTCATATTTGTACAGTGAATATAAAGCTACAGCCAGTAGTATGTTATTGTAGCTTAGTACAGAGACTGGAAACAGAGGGAAACAACCAGCATAGCTCTGCCCATCTGTAACTACCAGCACCTGTAAAGCACAGAAAAGAAAAAGTCTGGCGCGTAGCCCACCGTTAAACGCTCAGTTCTCGTTTTTACACTTTTTGTATGTTAAGTCGAGAGCTTTACAGGTGCTGGTAGGAGTAAATTTTGGAAGAGTTGCTTTAAGATAAGCATTGGTGGGAGTTATATCCTTTTAATTATATCTCATACTTATATTGACTAACTCTGACTTCACAGAATTTAAAAGTAAACCAACGGCAACTGTGAGAGAGAGAGAAAGAGAGAGAGAGTTTACAAGCAGGATTTCCAGTCTGACAATGGCTTAGCAGAGTGTCTTTGTTTTGGCTTAGCCCCTTTGTCTCTCCCTGCTCTCTGAGAGCTGTGTCTAGTGTTTTAAGTGCCTGACAACCAGAAGCACACTACCTGTAGCTTCTCCCCTCTACACCACTGCTTTGCAGAGGGACTTTGCATTTTGGCAGTTTTCCCGCATAGTACTATAGAGAAAGGTCAGACAGATTAAAAAAAAAATGTATTTGTGTTTCATATGTGTATATATGTGTGTGTGCGTGTCTTTTACCTAAGATTAAAGAAGCATTGTTGGCTGAAGGCGTTGAGGTGATAATGATCATTTATGATCAGATCTGTAATAGGGATGTAAATCAAATGTACGGAATATTTAAGAGGTGACACATCACAAGCAAAATAGATCACAACAACATGCAACTGGGAGCAAGTAGTACAATCAGTACCCCCTTTTGGCTGCAGCTTTTTCTGATTCGTGAGTACTGCCAGAAACGTCTGGAGCTTGCTTGGCTGAAATGAGGATTGTTTTCACTTTATGATAAGTGTGTTCTAAAATAAACAAACAACAATAATTAACATCCTTACTCAAATCAGTTTTTTGTGTCATAAATTATATTCTGACCAATGTGAAGTCAAATGTCATGATCTTACACCTCTGCACCACAGTATTGGCACATCTTGGCCTTTTTTAAAGAAATTCAAATTGTGGTTAGACTTTCAGATATTATGGGTTTGCAGTGTGTTTTGCGTGCATGTGTGAGCGGAAATGTATAAATAGGAGTCACGGACAGAGTTTTGTAGTGTGGTGAGGGGTCAGAGGTGATGTGAATGTCTGAAAACTGAAATCCCATCACTGAGAGTTGAACAATGTGAACATACATTTCAGCAATCTTTTGCAAAAAATAAACGTAACTGTGTTAAACCTGATGGTAAAAATATGTGATCTCCTTTGGCAGTATAAGCCAATGGTCAGAAATAGCCCGAAGGAAAATCTTGGAGATGCAGAGGAAGTTGTTAAAACTGAAATCTGTGGTTTTCTACACACTCTAAATACAGCAAATAGAGCTGAGCATATAGTGTCTAGTGAAGTTGTTTTGGTACACAGTGATAATTCAATTCAATTCAATTCAATTTTATTTATATAGCGCCATATCATAACAAAGTTATCTCAGGACACATAATGGCAGACTTTTTTACTGAAGTAATGAAGTTAATATTAATTAATAATAATGTTTGTATGGAACCTTACATGCAAAGATGCAGCCTAAAGTGCTCAGATGAAAATCAACATTAAAAAGTGTTATACACTTCCCCATAGTGATTAAATAGAATATTATATATTCATCTTACATATATACATCTTTATTTTCCTGTTTAGCTACAGAGGCAATCTGATTGTGTTGAAGTGGATTCTCCTTGGTTCTTTACACACCCAGGTAAAGGCTAGTCCTGAAGAAAGCCACATGGAACTCCTGAACATGAGTGGCATGTTGGGTTAAAATGTATTTTGTCTCCAACAAAGATTCCTAATTACTGCAAAGTATCATGTGTGGCTTAAATGAAGCTCAGTGGGACACTCTCGAGCTCTTCAGGGAAGAAACTTGACCTTTCCATCCTCTTTTTATAGATCAAACAGAAACTAGGCCTGGAATTACAGATGTATTACCCACCACGAAGATATTCTTCTAGGCATTGCTGTAATTCCCAGCAGGAAAAATAAAGCACGAAGGAAGAGTGATGACTGTGAAGAATATTATGACCGGTGGCAAATGCTTTAATTAGGATATATCTTTATTGCTGAAATTGAGAGGGGATTCAAACTGTGAGACATATTCCTCTTCACCTCCACATGACATGCAAAAGCAGGGTAGCTGGTGGAAGACATGCTTGATTTATACATACATTTTACTTAAATTTTATATGTATAATTTAGTAGATTTTCTATAATGTATTAGACCCCTGGTGATCTGTGGCTCCATGGCTCCTCTAGTGACAAGTGGCATCAGTGGGTAAATTAATTACTATCATTAGTGCATCTTTTCCATTGGGGAGACACTCCACCAGTTAGCAATGCCAGAGTGTAAACAATGTTTACCATTCTTTTGAATTTATTCTTTAATTAATTAATTAAAAATGAAATAAATAAAGATAGCATAAGTTTAAAACCTTTGGTTGAGGTGAGGCTTTGCTCACTGACTCTTTTCTCATGTCCATAGATCTGGTATGTCAGTTTAATAGTGTGCTAATGCGTTCCTTACAGCATCAAGAGGCACCAGCAGTCCCAAATTATAGAAGTGTACCGAATCACGACTAAATCTTCATTGGTGCTCGATACCCTGATCCAATTTAATACGTACTTTAAAATACCATAACCACTCAATACCAGCAATCATTGTATCCATCACCTGAGTAAATATGTGGTTTTAGTTAGTTTAAGTTTTTTATTCTTTTTTATTTTTTTATTTTTTTTATTTAATCTCATGTTTATAAATGAAGACACCGGATTTTATGTGTATGAATTAATACAAGGATATCACCCCGACAGTAGAAATACGGAAGAGGCACAGGCAGCACACTAAAGTAGGTTCAGCCAGAACTCTAGTAGTATAGTATATTTTTCTACACATGGCAAGAGTATTTTTTAGTATATAAAATCAAGTGTGCATGCGCTTATAAGTGCGTGCTGCCTGATACGGTTGCTCCGCTCGTCTTACTTGCTCTTTTAAATCTTTTTGTTATTTAACTTTGTACTTATGGGTTTTTTGTTTGGTGTTAACTTGTTGGTGTCGTG
>JAVQJL010048031.1:0-51113 GCA_036024295.1 Nannoperca obscura
CACACACACACACACACACACACACACACACACACACACACACACACACACACACACACACACACACACACACACACACACACACACACACACATTACCAAGGACATCAACCAAGTGTGGACTACTAATTCTAGTCATTTTGTGAAAAAATAATTTTATAATATAGTGTTTTTTTTCTTAATACAAGTGCAAAACTGCTTTCTAAACCTTCTTAAAAAAATAAATTATTAGTTTACCGGGCTACATACACTTATCAAGAAACTTAACAGCATTAAATACATTATTTAAATATATAGACTTTATTACATTATATCTATTACTAGATTCATATTTTCCAAATTATAATCTAAAATCATCAGTGACATTATTTTTACATTTTACATTCCATTACTGGTATTCACATTTTGATGTCCCCTGTTGGCGAAAGTGTAACATTCAAGGTCCACTGTTAGAAAGGTATGCAAGTGCTCTCTCTCTCTCTCAAACACACACACACACACACACACACACACACACACACACACACACATATATATACACACAGAATACAGACAAACAATTTATCGTCTGTGCCATTCATTTGATACACTCTTGGAATAAAAGCCCCTGGAATGCATTTCAGCAGAGTAGGCTTTGAGTGCAAAAAGGGGTTTTCAGCACTTTAGCCTTATGTCAAAGTAAAGAGCACCTCATTGGAACCTGAGACATACTTGACATATGACAAGACAGAAGGATATATCTATTCCTAAAGAACTGAGTAATTGAAGAGATTGGAGGTCTGACCTCAGTGACGTTTGAAGAGATCAACAATATGACCTCGTGTTTTTTTGTCAAACACAATGAATGAAGTAGGTGTAAAATCAAGGTCTTCTATGCGCTATAAGTAACTATACCACAAAAGTGTACTTCTCGGTTTGGTTCATTTTGATTGACTCTGCTCAAGTACAGCTCCATTGCAGAGGTGCATGAACTCAGAAAGAGCTGGTTATTCTGATAAATTCACAGAAGTGGGGTGAAAACAAAGCCAACAAATCCAGTTTGTGTAGCTTAACCTAAACGTTTAATATCAAGAGTGCATGAAGAAACGGCTAAATATGGAAATCAGTCCAGACTCTAGTTTGCCCTTCCTTCGCGCTTTTTCAAGCACAAGCGACTGCTTATTGTCAGATGTCAACATCCCTCTCCATTGATTCAAAAAGTGCACACTTTGTTCCCTGAAGCAAACAATGTTGGTGCATTTGATTGGCATGCATCCAAGTTCAAATTATGATTTTAGCATGCCAAAACATTTCAGAGTTCATATAAACTCTTCTAAACATGACTGGTGTAAAAGTGTGCTTAACAGCTTTAAGTGACCTACTGAAATAGTTTGATAAAGCGAAAATCCTCAACATGCTGGTTTGTAATTGTTGTGACAAAGCTGGTATGAACTGTCTAACCTTTCAAAATAAATGTTAATAAAAGAGGTCTTCAAGGTCTGTGTTTAAATCCTGATAGATTGTTAAATGAGGTAGTAGACTGAGACAGGCTTTGGGGAAAAGGTCACATTAAGATAACAAAAAATCCACTAAAAAGGGTTTAAGTGAGACCTTCCTGTCACATTATCCCAAGAGCCTGCTGAGTCCGAAATTAAAATGGTCTCTGCGTTGTGCTGCAGAAACCGTCAATGTCCTATTTACATACATAAAGTTAAAAGAAAAATGAATACAAAGTAAAAACCACACTGTAGGATGATCATCAATAATACATTTTTTAAACAATATACCAGAGGGGAAACTGGCATTTTATTTTATCAGATAGGCAGGGGGGGCAAAATTATCAGTCTTTGCACACAATCTTATCTACTTGTGAAACCCTAAAGCCTAGGTCCAGTGAAGGATAAGGGAAATTCGCTGTCTGATCAGTCTACATGCGCTGATACCCATACTGCCGAAGGGGCGGCTGGCTGTATGCCACAGTCAAGCTTGTTTATAATAACCCAGCTTAACAGTGTTCAAAGAAAAACTTTAAAATATTCCCGAGGTCATTGGGCAGACATAAACACATGCAATCAATAGTTCGGTGCACTAAACCAAAAATAATACACAACATTAATTTTACATGAAAATGTCTCGGAAGAAGGATCAAAAAACAATCTGATTCCTAGAGATTCCTGAAGCAGTGACTGAGAAGTAACAAAGGCGATTTGTGCTCTGGGCCATTAACAGGTCCTATATCAGGATTAGCCCTATCCTCTCCACCTGACTGGCTCCAGCTGCCTGGCTTCTATGTGTCATTCCTGTCAAAGAGATCAGGACCATCCACAGACCATCCACACTAGGGACATGGTCTATTTTTTTGGCAGGGGATGAATGTGGCACAAAGACAATCTCTTTGATGCTACCTTTAGCCCCTTCTTCGGGATTATGGAGCAGGAAGTCTGAAAGCAGCAAATACTACACTGGCTAGCACAGCATGGCTGCCTGTTGGCTAAGACTGATGGGCATGGACATCAAATAGACTTCACTCATTCATTAACAAATGTATCTCTTTAGTTCATTCATTTTAGTTAAAAGTTTCATTGCCTAAGGCTTTACTGAGTACACATACGGAACAGGTTGAAAAATTACAATGTTTAGTATTTTACAGCCTGTATACTTAAACCAAAATGTTAAATTGTGACTTCATATTTGGATATGTTAATATTTGGTATGCAGACTTGCAAAGACAGGGGACTGTCTATGCCCAGCAGAGTTGTCACTTCAGAAGAAAGATAAACAGGATTAACTACACATATGCACCAGTCATTTTCTTAAAACCCCATGCACTTACCCCAGGCAATCCTACCTGGAATCCTTGCACAGTGATGCGCACCGTGTCCCCTACCTTTGCCCTGCTAGGGGACATGAAGAGTTTAGGACCCTTAGGAGCAGCTGAAAAGAGAAAAAAAAAAGAAAGACAAAGAGACAGAGGTCATCGCACTGAGCATGGAGAGCAAATCCTGCGGGATACCTGTTTTGTCACAGAGGGAGGAAGACAAATACAATTTCCTGTCAATTAAGGTCACGGGGCGAGAGGCGAGGGACCTGCAGTTCTTTCATCCAAAAGACTGGGCTGGATTTATTCCCCCTTGGAGAGAAAAATAACTAAATTGGGTAGACACTCATTACTAGAGGAGAATGGGAGTGCACCGGGTGGAGAGTGGAGGCAGTGAGATAAGGGAGACTCACAGAGCTAATTCCCTTGTCTTGGTGTGGACAGCAGCCCCCAGATGGCTTTCATTTGGACTCTCTAAAACAATCGGGCACAAGCAGGAGATGGAGCAGGCACAATCTCATATTCTGAGATAGTGAGGGGCCGGTGATTGTCCTGTGTATGTAGTATTGAAATAAAATGAGTGATTTACGTAATGTTGTAAAAAGGTAAGTCATTTCATTACGGCTACAGTATACCGCATTAGACCCACATCAGCTGGGTTCTGCATGATTTGAGATGATTAACAATTCCCTTAAAGATAACTGCTTCACACGCTGCACAGTTCCATATGTTAGACAAATGGACGGAGCAGCACATGCAGCGAGACTCAAGCTAAGGGCATCCTATCAATAAGACCTGTACAAGTCCACCCCAGGAGTTCTTTACTTCATTTGGTTTGAACTCTCAGTATAAATCACATTGGGCGCTTGTTTTCATTGATGAGTGAAACCAAAGGATAAATAAATAAACAGACAAATGACCCCAGTATTTAGCTATTAATCTGGCAACAAACTGTCCACTGTGGTTAACGAAGCACAGCCTTTTTCTTAGGCAGCCATTGACTTCAAGCCTGCATCAGACTAATGGATTAGGAGATACACTGTCATATCTGTAAATAGGATTGAGCATGTGACATTGCCCATGTACTGTATTTCACATCTAGGGATCATTTAGTCTAACAGAGGCAAACACATTTGAATTGCACAAAATGGTTATAGAGAATTCTAGTCATAAAAAGAAGGGAAAGAGCGGATATAAAAATTTGGGAAATATTTCAGCACCGCTAGACAACTTGTTATTCTGCATAAACGGATTCATTTGTGCAGAATATCAGTGCATAGCAATTAAAAATTGTTGCAAAGTCTAAGAAGAAATCTTGGAATTTGTAGCTTTCTCTTTTAGAATTAAAAGGAAATATCCATGTATTTATTTTGGCAAGCCAACCAAGGACATCATGTGAACAGTTTGACATCGCTAAGTGTTCCATCTCATGCCTAGGATGGATTGCATTTCACAGGCTAGTATTGGCATGGCAGTGTAAAGCACTATCTTTCCACCGCCCACACACTAACCGAAGAGTATTTTTAAATATTGGTGTCATGGCGTCACATAGAGCTTGCAAGGCATATGGGAAGATGATGGCTGATTTCTGGGATTTTCTCCAACAGTGACAGTTGGTGTCCTACGTCACCACCTTTGATTAGGGCAGTATGCAGCGTGATGTACACAGCCTTTCTCTGAGGGTGAGTGCCTCACACGGGAAATGAGCCACGGTCCCATGAGACCGTCACCTAAGACCAAACTTCTACACTTTGCAAGAAGTAACTGTTATCACTTCAGGAGGGGTCAGAGAACAGAAATGCTCTCAAGAAAAACAACCGCACACCCTGCATCAGGTGCGCTTTAATACCAAGCCAAGACATCAACAGGTCTACCCAGCTGCACAACAGATTTAAGCAGGTGAAGGCAACCTGTCACATTAGCTGGGTGACTGCTTTGGTTGAAAAAGAGAAGCATTACTGACTGCTTGATCGCTCTATTGTGGTGAATCCAGCGCTGTTAGACTTGCTGACCCAACACAGGCAGATAAGACTGATGAATGTGGAACTGAGCTGCAGGTGAACACAGCTACAAACAACATACTAGGTACACATAACAAATCTATATTCGCATGGGCAAACAGACAAAGTTACACATACTCACACGCACGCGCACACACACACACACACACACACAAACACACACACACACACAGACATTTCCTTACAAATAACCATACACACACAGCTACTCAAAATACACAAACACACACACATGCAGACACACAGATCACAGACGCCTGCCTGAAACTGAGCATCTGCTCTTTGATTATCACGGTCTGGCAATGCAATGACTGGGAGATGTGAGGAAGCCTAGATGTCTTCTCACTGCTGCACGGTATATGAAATGAGAATTCCACCACTTGTCTCATGATGCTGAATAATAAACACCTTAGCTCATTTAAAATCCACAGCAAAGAACTTCTTTTAATTATTAAGATGAACTATGTTAATGAATACAATCCAGGAGTGCAGAATAGAACAGCCTCATGATCTGAAAGAGGTGTAGAGCTTTTTTTGGACTCCCAAGGACCGGCGCCAGCTTCAGGTCAATTTGTATGGCGAGCACGGAGCCATTCATGAATATTCATGAAGTGTAATGCAACATTGGTCGATTGTCAGACTGTCGCACCGTCTCATGTGGCAATATTAAATCTCTGAAAGATTTATTACTTATGGGTGCTGCAAAGACCTCCTTTTCATTTCCTGACCAAACACACCTGAGAGAATCAAGAGTGTGTGTATATACAGCAAGACAGATCCTGAGTGCAATTATCCAGTTATATCTGAATAATATAAATGAATAGGATATGTAAGTAATAGGCAGAGTCATATTCAGTTAGAGTAAACTGCTGTCTATATAGCCAAATAACATTTCAATTGTATATAAACTTTTGACCTGAATCACAGCCGTATTACTTGTTTGATACAATTCAATTATCATATGGATCAAGTTCCAAGGCAGGTCTGTGAATGCTTGGAATTTCAAGTGTGCTCTAATTAGAATCAACAAACGCACACTTTCTGTTCTCTTTTCTTCAGGTGGTGGGGAAAAACAAAACTGGATGCCTGGAGATGCTCCCTCCATCTATTTAAAAGAACAAAGGTAGCGATAAATTAATGACTTGAAACACAGCAGAGAGGAAGGCTTGTCAAAATATTAGCGCCTTTGACATTTCGCAAGAGTTTCACAGGGACCCTTCCCCTCACGGCGTGTCATCCGTTTTATCATTAACACGTGAAAGAGGCAAAGATCTGTTAGAATCTTTACTGCAATACTTTGTCTGGAGAAGACAGCTCATGCCATTATACCTTCAACCGATACCGCTGTCTCCACATCCACTTGGGATATGACGGTGACAGTTTTTACTACGTTTTAAAAGGACAATTTTCTGGTGTGAGATATTCCCATTTGAAAAAACTGACAACACCAATTGCAACAATTGGTTTTTAAATAAGGGCCAAAGAGCTTTTTTAGACATTGCATACGCTCCTCTGCTTAGACATAATTTAATGGTTTAAAGGATAAGGCTGGCAATATATATATTTTCAATCATATATCAACAAATTCTATGAAAAGACCAAAAGCAACAATAAAATGATCCTACTAACAAGTAGAATGTAAATATGTTAACACATCAGCGAGCCACACCAATGCACTGGGTGAAATGGTCCTTTATTTCTATGAACACGGTCACTGTAGTTTATTTTAACAAATGCACTATTTATTTTGTTTGAGTAATGTTTGCTTAAAGTGCCGAGTGGTTTTAAAAAATGTATCAGCCTTTCTGAAAAATGAAACTGTATATTTATGAACCATTTTTAAAGATTTATGTCTTCAGTAGGAAGCAGTAACAGACAGGGTAGGGTTTTGATCTTTTCATGGGATTTGTTGACAATGGGATTTGTTCTGCACAAGATCTTTATCTAAAAAGAACATTGCTCTTGTCAGTCTGAACTGACAACTGATGGATTCAAAAGGTACAACAGAAAGGAGTTCCTCACTAATTGAGACCCTGTAGATTCACCCTATTTACCCAGATATGTATATGGATTCTGGCAGGAAGTCTTCTTGGCACACAAAAAGAACTGAAATTAACCCAAAATCCCAAATTTTTTTCGCCCTCAAGCAACAATCTGTGAGTGCACCATCAAATGAAAGTTGGACTAATGGGTCATTCAACCCGGTGCAACAAGATTATCTGTCATCGTCCAAGTTTAGATCCAAGGAGTGCTCAGTGTCATAAGATTTCTAGTGCCGTTTTCATTTCCAAAACATTAAGTTTCTACTTTGGACAAATGAAATGAGCATGCTTGTACTGTGTAGTATTGACTTATATCAATAAAATGTACTGATTGTGTTTTGGATTATGTATAGAAATTCTTCACCTTTCATAACAATGGACCACAGTAAAGGTAAGAAAAGTCTGTGGTGTGCCTTTTTTATGCGATGTTTTAAATCCTTACCTGTCATTTCTTAAACCTATTAAAGACTTTCCACTTCTAGATGATAATGACAGTTTCTATACATCAACTCAGAGTGACCACAGCTGCTCGCCAGCATAATAAGAAGGGTACTTTTAATTAGACGAAAGGTGGTGATGTGAGATAAAATGCTGACAGCGAGACACAAAGCAGCAAGCAAACATGTACCAGCCTTTCAGAGTATCCTTCTGCCTTCAACCATTGCTAGCATCTCACGGATGATAACGTCTCTGTTTATCATGTCAGGATTGTGTGGCTCGTCTCCAGGAGGGCCATGCCAACGTATTGCCTTTGAAGTGTTAATTGGATGAGCTGGAAGCCATCTTTGTTTTCAGTTTTAAAAAGAACGTGTGTGCGTGTGTCTCTCTTGGATCACACACCATTAAATCGTAATGCTAACTTTCCCCCTAAAGTATGACTCCTGTTTTCACTGCCTCTTCTGCTTATATTGACAGCTTGCAGTTGAGCAAACAAATAATCTCACTGCCATGGTGTTTCTCTCCATGAAAGAAAGTGTTGGATTTTAGAGACCGTCCTGTTTAAAGCGCAAGCCTGAAGAGCTTAAGGGAGGTGCTAGTTGAAGTTCGAAGAAAGGCGCCATCTCTGAGCTTGTCTTTCCAATCATATAACATTGGTCAGTGTGTCTAAATTCTCATTTGACTTCTCTAATTCAGGTTGAATTTTTCAATAACGGTACCGAGTTAACTCAATCTAGCAACAGACAGCTCGATGAATTGCCCTGTCAGTCACTTGGAGTTTTGCATTCGTGGTCTAAACTCGCAATCTGCTTAGCTGTAACACAATTAAGCGGTATCAAATGAAAATCAGTGTTGTTCTGAGTACATTTTCAAAGGAGACATAAGGGGGCCCAGTCAGTTTGCAAGTGCGTCAACGGGATACAAGGAGACAGCAGGAGATTAAAAGGGAGAAGAAATGAGAAAAGAGTCTGTGTGTGTGTGTGTGTGTGTGTGTGTGTGTGTGTGTGTAGGTAGAGTATTTTGGGTGGAGTGGGAGGAGGAATAGAGGACAGATGAGAAAAAGGTGGTGGAGGAATGACAACAGCATACAAAAACAACAAGTCCGTCTGCATCCTACTCACCTAGAGTAATCTCTGTCTGCATGGGCATGGACAGTGCTGGGTGCTTGACTTCGCAGCTGAACAGGGCATCATTATCCAGCTGAGGGTTGAGGGTCCAGGTGAGTCGGGCCTGCACCACCACAGAGCCGTCGCTCTGTGGAATGTTAGTGTGGCTGAAGTAGTAGAGGGGGTCCGTGCTGTGAACCCATCGGGGGAATTCCCGGCTCACCACTGTCTCCGGGATGACCTCTGTCGCTGGGCTGGGCTCATGGGCCTGCTGGCCCTGAGTGTGGACACGCTGGGGGCTCTCTGTGTACAGACGTGCCGGCCGCCCCTCGGGGTCCAGAAGGGAGAGGGAGCGCTGCAGTTTAGTGTCATCGAGGTCCCTGCTAATGAGCGGCCTGGCTCCTCTCACCCCCGCTGAGATGCCTCCTTGCTCGTTGGTGGAGGCTTGAGTGTAGGAGATCACCTCTATCAGCTCACCGTCACGCTTAAAGTACACCTGAGACAGAACAAGGAGTCAAAGTCAAAATCAACTTAATTGTCACTTCTGCTGTTTTTACAGGACATATAAAGGATCGAAATGCAGGATTAAAACATACTACTACATTTTACTAGGATAAAAACAAAATACTGAAAAAGTAAATTTAAACTAGGGGTCGAGGGGGGGGGGGGTTGTGTCCATCATTTTATTATTATTAGTATTAAAATATATTGAAAAGTTGACAGAGAGGAGAAAAAGAGGGAACAAGAGGTTGCAAGGCGTATTTTGCTGCTCAGACATGCCTTATCCTATTTACACATCCAGAAGACACAGAGACACATTTAATCGCATTCATTTGAAGTCCTGTTTCTGGCCACCTGGCGAATGTTCTTTTAGTTTCGTTTTACTCTCTACCAACTCCTGAGGAAAAAGATCTGGCTCTTTAGAAGCTAAATGCTCCACTATGTTCACCAGCTAGTTGCTAACTGTATCTGCCTCCCTTTTGATGCTGGGCAGGAAGTGTATAGTTGGTTTAATAGAACCTTTTTCTAGCTGAATAGAGCTGCCTGCTGCAGCCGGAAACAGAGTTGATGGAAGCAGTGAGAGAGAACCAATACAGTGAAGTTGTGGACTGACATCTTACACCCCCCCAATTCTTAATATAAAAGTAGTTATTGGTGTAGCATTAAAAGTTTATTTTAGAATCAGCTCATCTGTTCTGTCAGTCCTGCAGTAGCGTGCACTGCCAAAGAGAGGGACTTTCCAGGATATTGCAGTAGTTTCCTCACAATTTCATGAGTCTATTAACATATCTGTGTGTCTAATCTCCTGACAGGGAATTTATGCTCCCATATCAGCATATAACCTCCAGATATTAGCATTGAAATAAGGTTGTATAGACACAGCTATTTTGGCGACCTGTGGTCATTTGAATTCAATTTAGCAAGGATGAAAGAGCCACTGTTTTAAACACTACATTTCACTGTACGGTTTGGAGTTTTTGTGAGGAGATGGTTGAAGCATGCTTTGATGTGGTGCCAGCTGTAGGGCTGATGCCTAAAGTGGGTAAACAGCAATAATGTGTGTCAACAAGTAAGGATAAGGCCAAACTCATGAGGAATAACTCCAAATGACATTTTCACATTCACAAAAGGGATATAATCTATAATCCCTGTACCACAGTGCAGCTTTACAATGCGTGGCCCTTTCTATGAAAAATGATTCACCTTTAAAGTGGCAAAACATATATTTTTTCCTCAACACAGTTCAATTCAGATCAACAATATATACAACTAGTACAAACTTTAGTATTCTGTATTGAAAGATGCTTACACAGGATTTATTTAAATTGCACAGTGAAATATTATTCGTAAATGTACAAATGAAGACTTTATTTTAAATGAACAAAGCCTGGCTGATGATTTGTAAGCCTTCTGACATTCATGCAGTGTAACCTCTACTTTTGCGACTTTATTTTAAAACACTGAATAATGGGGGCTGTCGGTGTGGGCCCCCTTGTTGATGAGGTTATGTTTGCAAAGACAGATGCAACATCATTATATTACAAGCTGTGTTGTGCTGCTGGGTTGTATCATAGTATTTATAGCCAACGCTAAAAACTTTCTAACGCCTGCCATCAGAGCCGGCTGGTACACTTCCAAATGGGGCTAGGTGACCTTGCTCAAAGGCATTCAGCAGAGCTGGTTGTTGTCGTGGATAAAAACAAAAAAACATTCCCCGAACCAACTTGTTTCTACCTATGAGCCTTAAATGACCCTATGGCCCCATCTACCTGCACTACACTTTCAGTACAAAGGTAGGGTTCCAACAAGCTTGTCTCTTACTTGCTTACTCTGTTACTGTGTTCATTTTGGGATGTGACTGCAGAAGTTGTCCTTGTTTTTTCCATAGATTTTTATTAAATCTAATTAGATTTTTCATTAGAGGAAAACCAGATTTGAGTACTTGAAGTGGATGTTTCCTTGTTTCCATTCGGTCTATCACGTGTGATAATAAATGGCCTTCTTGGAGAAATTCTAAAATCACATTAGTGAAATCTGTTGTTAAAAGATGACTAATGACTACGCCTACAAGTACAACCGCAGTTTTTAATTAGTGCGCGCACACATACAAGATACTGTTCTAAAAATCTAAAACATGCTCCAAATGCTCCTCCAAAGGCTAAGTGTAGCTAAGGTTCATTGCACACACAGGTGCAAAGATGCATTTTTACACTCCACTCTGCCAATATGTTCATTTCAAATTAGCAAAGGGGCAAGGTGCAGGTCAGGTATTCTTATAGCTTCCACTCCTCTGCAAAACCTGCCCATTACGTCCTGTCCATAAAAACACACACGAGTTCTTCACATATGAAGAATATTCATATGAATGAAGTGTGTGGATTATAGCCCAGTTTAGCACAAATGGCTAATTTACAAATTCAAATTCCACAGATTAACACATTTCCCCTGTTAAACTTGACCATGTGGGAGAATTAAATACCCATCACCCTTTATCTGCATTTACCTAATGTGCTCTGTAGAGCAGGAGCTTTAAATCCAATAGAGCAATGAGAAAGTAGAAACATCAACCCTGAGATCCACAATGACCCCATTGCATCTGACAAGTTGCAAAGAGAAAAAGGTTTTTCACTGTGTATTAAAACACCTCATTAATTATCACAGCAGGTGGAGGGAGAGCAGTGTGGCTTAGAACGATCCATGCACCTGTTCTGCAGCTTTTTGTTGGACAAACAATAACACCTGTGTTGGCTATGGAGTGGTATAATAGGGAATTAATTCCGTAAGCCTAGATAACTGATTTGTTTCTGTAAACATTAACAGACAAGTTAGTTTATAGGAATAAAAAGAAATATTGATTAAACATCCAAATGACTTATAGTGCATGGAGCTGTGTGTGTCGTGTGCTCAGAAATAATACCTTTATTGAGGTGTTACCTCTAGCAAAGTATCAAGCATTGGTTTACCTATTCATAGTGATCCCACCATGACTAAATATATTTCTTTGCCACCTGTCTGCTTCAGGTATAAGAAAAGGAATGAATTAATGTTTCATCAAAAACATGAATGAATGGAATTGCAGATATGTAGCTGCGGGGAGAGAGTGAAGTGTTATTCCTGTATCATTATCCTGCAGTCCTGCTCCTTTTTCATTTCCCCTTTCATTACTAGGAAGCAGATCACATATAGTGTATGGATATAGAAATACTGCAGACACAGATATAAATAGACATGTATAGAAATTAGACTGTTGGAGGAGCTGAATGAACTCAAGTAATTTTAGTTTCCAGTTTGTAATGTTGTGAATATTCTGTTAAGTGTCTTCCAGTCAGCTTTGAGTATGATTTGTGACCTTCTTGACATTTCTTTAGTGTTAAACACATGTCGTCATCATTTCTGAGCCTTTTTCCCTTGATGCATTGCACATTTTTGCAGTGTTTGACTGATTCACCAGCAATGTAGGCAGCAAGTACTGTAAGATGCAAGTGAATAATGTGGAATTGAAGGCCAATCAGCAGAATATTTATTTAATAGAGCTCTGACAATAAAACCACTTTATTAACTTTTCTTTATTGTTGAATAAATCAGGATTAAAACAATCCGTCTGAGTGGAATGCAATTCTGCAAGGGCAAGATTTGACATCTTGCAAACGCATTAAAACTTGTTCTGAAATGATTTGATGGCATTTCTGAATGCTGGAGACAGCTTACAAGAGCAAAATAAGAGGGAAGAGAGACATAATGTGACATGGTCTCTTGTCATGTAATGTGCCCGAACAAAATGAACCACCAGGACCTTGTATCTTTGTAAATATTAATATAAATCAACCCACAATTCATCTTAAAATCTAAGTACAATGAAGGAGACACCTGTCATCACTGTCAACATGGTCTGTAGTCCTTTAAGCTGCCTACTAATTTGGTAAAATCTCATTTCCCACATTTCCGTGGTTGACAGGCAGAGATAACATCAAACGCATCGCTTCTCTCAGTCCGTTTGAATAGGAGAGCAAACACTGATTAATTTTCCACAAGTGATTATAAAGCTGCCACAATAACGCAGAGGGTGTCTCTCACTGTGATACATGTCTACAATAAATGGTTGCATTTCACCAGTGACGTGGACTTTGGTTGGGCACTGCTTTAGGAGAGTTACTTCCATGTATTAATAAAAAGAAAGTAATTTCTTACCTCGTACAACTAAATAATTTTTTTTTTTATATATTTATAATATATTTGCATCTTATTTATAAAACATACATCTTTATTTTAGCATGCAGAATGTGCAGAATGGCTATATTGTCTTTAATCAATGCATTGGCTTGTTTGGTAATACATTTAGCTGCCGTAGGTTTTGGAAAGTAGTGCTTGCTCTCATGTGAAAGGGGTTTTTTGAGTGTTTTTGGCATTGCTATTGTATTGTTCTCTTACACACAGTTACTGCACGGAATAAAGTGATTATCAATCACGCCTCTGTTATAAATCCCCAAATGCTCCATAGTCCAATATGCACATACAATGAAACCAGACACAAACCACTTACTTCATTCTGAAATGAATTAGCACAGGAAAAGAAAGAGAGATGTAATACTGAGCAGTAGCCCAAACACAATGCTATGGCAGTGGTAGAATTAAGCTGGGGAGGCATGAGAAGGGTTTTTGCATTCTTACTGTGAATAGATGGGGATGAAAGTACCTGCACACTGCCAAGCTGCCCCCACCTCACCAACATCTCAGATCGCCTTTTTTTGAAAAATGTAACAATCATGCATTGGTCCATAAACACCTTTATGTTGCTGCAACTAATCATGACAGTGTCAAAAGGACAAGGCGGTAATTTTCATGGTGACAGAACGATTCAATGAGCAGAAGCAAGAGAAAGAGAGAGAGAGAGAAAGAGGAGAGAGGCTGAGAGAAGCATCCTGGCCATGACTTAATCAGCTTTCCTTCTTATTATTAACTGTCATTATCTTACTTCTTTTCAATCAGCGCTTGCTTGTGCTCTGAGGATGCTCTAATGAGTGGCACTGGGAGGCTATTATTGATATGTCACCAGCTTGCTTCATTGACATCAGATGGTGACAGATCTTGAAACATAATACCAGACAATTTTAACACATGCAGCCCATTATATGCAGCACTCTCAAAGCTGGCTAGAAGAATTTGGCGTGTTTGTCTCCGAAAAGTGGTGGGAAGTAACAGCTTTTGAAAAAACTCTAAACTTCAAGACCCAGAATTTATGTAATGATGAAGTAAATTGCACACAGCATGATCATGTGTAAATATGGTGACTCTAATGCATTTTATAGTAAACTTCTGGATTGGACAGAAAATAAACTGACTCTGTACCCCTAAGTAGCATTATGTTTTATGATGCAAGGATAGCAGGAAAAAACGTCACACACTATTATTTTAGGGATTGATAAGACGAAGCTTTAAAGAATGCACTGACTGCATTATACCACTGCTTTCAGTATGATTGTATTCATGCCCGGGCCATTGGAAATCCATGTTTCTCAAACAGGTCAAATCAGCACGCATAGCAGCTTTATCTACATACAGACAGAAAGTAATGGAAACAACAGCAACAATATGCTTTATGGATGCATTATGCTACATTAGGACCCCATTGCACTTATACTATCTTTAAAATTGCATGTTATTTATTTCTTTTTTTGCCTTAACCATTCATTAGTGAGTGACGCCTGTGCCAAAGTCAGTCTGTAGCTGACATGGAAGCTGTGGTAGAAGTTGCCATATCAATCGCAGAAATGTGATTTAAGCTAGGAGACAGATAGCTGCCGCCAATGAGCGCAACAGCAGAACTTAATTGAATCTCTGTCCAAATCAGAGATGAGTGCTGTGGTTCAGAGGTCTAGAAGCAGGCTACTGCTTTAATTAAATAGCAAACTAATTTCAAATGCTTTCACCTATTACACATGTTCCTTTGTAAGAAAGGAAAGAAGAAGAAAAAAACTAACCATTTATCATCATTGTCTGTGCATATGTTCATGTTATTTATTTATTTAATCCCAATGTGACATTTGAAGAACAAATAAAAAGAACATAATGAGCCGGACAAGGATGAGCAGGAGCCTTCTACAAACTGCTTTTAATATTAGTGTAGCTAGACATGAAACAGTGGAAGAATTGGATGAACTTTGACACTTTCAAATGTCTACACTAAGCCAGAATGAAGTGTCAGATGTTTCACAGGATGCTGAAAAGATGCAAAAGGATGCTGCATAACAATGGGCTCGTTTAAGTAAAATAAAATATTGCATTCAATGATATTTAAAGCACTCGAGGTTCTTCTGTAGAATGAGATAAAGTGAAGACTGTGGTGACTTTGTGCCTGTGGTTTTATCATAGCAGTGCCAAAATATGACTGTACAGTTCAGTTACTCAAAGTACAAACTCAAGTATCAAGACTCATTTTTCCATAAAGCTCAGGTAGAGATGGGTAAGTGAGTGTAAAACAGTTGTGAGGACTTTATAAGTAGATCTCTCTCTCTCTCTCAATTTTGATGTTTCTAAAAAAAACAGTACTTTAAAAAAAAAAAACAACACATCAATTGTATGAAAATCTGATGATAAAAATAAAATGTACCGTGCAAACACTATGTAGCTTCACTGATTGTTTTGTTTTAATTACTTGAAGGGATTCTTGCTGATCTGCAGCATAATCAGCAGCTCTTGTCCTTCCTACCCAGTTTTCTATTCACTTTCTACTTTCTATTAAGAGCAGTCATGCTACAGAAGTGCTTGCCATGAAAGGGAACATACAATGTGGATTTTATTGCCATTTTAACACGTTAATATGGCCTAATCCTTTAAGCAGGTATAATCTATATATATTTTCTTCTGTTTTCCACTCTGAAAACCCACTGTACACTACCTGCTCTGCATGACACAGTTAGCAACTAACTGGTGAACATAATGGAGCATTTAGCAGCAAATGAGCCACACACCTTCCTCAGAAGTTGTCAGAGACCAAAAACAGAGCAAAAAGAAAATGAATATTGGACCTACATTCTCCACGTGGCCAGAAACACGACTCAACATTAATGATAATGTTTCTCCACAACTGCTGGATGTGTAAATAAGCAACTGTTTGCTAACATGTTTGACATATCAACTTAAAAGGTGATATGCCAAAAATGAAATATATTTAAGTATAGCTAGAAACAAAGATCATTTGAAACAGGAAATACTACAGAAAGATCATATTTAGCAGCTGTTAAAAACTGGCTCAGGAGATAGGGCCGATTTCTGTTCAGAGTTGTGAGCCATTATTGAGACCAGGCTTGCAATGATATGACATTGAAAATAGAGCTGGCAACAGTTCATTTTGCAACAAGCCCTGGGGCAGCAGCACCGACAAAGACTAAATGAGTTTCATCAAAAAGGAAAGGGAGCCGTTTGAAGTTGCAGGCGCATAACTGGACCCAAGCAGCAACACTCAAGCAAATACTTACAAACCTAATAATCAGGTTTTGTCATGCAGCATGACTGTGGACAACAACATAAATAGAATAAACGGTCACAGTTCAAATGTGATATTTTTACTCATTCTTGAAACTGAATGGGGATCAAGCGAACTGTAGACGATATGATAATTAAGAATAACACCACAAGAGTGTGTTATTTTTATCTTGTAATTGTCCTTTTTTACAACCTTTTATTAGCTTTGACAGCTGTAACTTTAGCTTTGATTGTTTTATAACAACTACAACTTGGTATGCCAAGATTTGACAAATGATTTGGCAACATTTAACTACAGTTTGCAACAGAGCTAACCTGCTGTGATATAACAACAATTTAGACAACCAAGCATAGGAAATATACCAAACAAATATGAAAGAAAGCTCTACTTCTCAGAAGACTAAAGTCTTTCCCATATTATTTACAAATTAATATTTCCTTCTACTGACTAAGGACCACAGTACAGGATTTTAAAGGGGATTAAAGAGACGGTTGCAGGACTGGGGGAGTGTACTTTTAAAATCTATCCATGAAACCTGTCAGAGTTTGTTTACTGGGTTTTGATGTAGTCCAGCAGTACAAGGCAACTTTGACAGATCATGACCGGCTCTCCACAGAGGCAACGCATCTTTCCGAGTTGAAAGCGATCACGCAGACTTGACTTCATATCTCACATCAGTCCAGTGTAAACACTGTGTCTGTTTGCCTAAAGGATATAGTATAATAAGGCTAATAAGCAGCCCTGAAATTAGATTCTATCCAGGCACAAGGTGCAAGATGTAGACGTACATTTCTTCCAATGCTCACACAGTGGCTCACAAATATAATTTTAGCAAATCATTTCCATGCTATGAGAGCACTAGAAACATTAAAAGCCCTTCACACTCATGGTGCTCACACACAGGTGTTTTCACTTATATTGGCTAATTGAAGCTCCTCTTAGCATTGTGTGGGTATGTACAAACAGTGCTTGACTAACATCTGACTCTCATCTGACTTTTCATCTGGCAGGGTGGAGCAACTTATACCTTTACGATTTTAAAGTTTCAAAGCAACATATGAAGTTGGGTGACTTTAGCAAACTGTTAGCATACTTTAGCTCCATCAAACTTCAAACAGAATAACTGAGAACACCTCTGTAGGTGACCTTTAAAGTCTACCAGTGTTGTTTCCGTTTGTAAAACAGAATTGGTTCAAAAAGCCACTTTAGAAACAGAATGAGCCAATCTGAAGATGTAGGAGACATGTCTTGGTATTTTAGGATGATATTGGATTCAGTGGTTCCCCTAAGATTACTGTCCAGGAGCTCCAGTAAATGTATTTTGTTTTAAATAGGTTTTCTCTGGAGGCTGCTATATCAGAATGGTGAACTGAAAAAATGACTGTGAGAAAGGTTCACAATATCAGTTTCTTATGTGTCTGATACATAGGCAATCCACATAGCTCATCATTTTGAATTAATTCCATGTTTTTTGTCCATTGAACCCACTTTTATGGATTCTGCAGCTGTGTGTCAAAACAATCATTCACGCTTAACGGCCTCGAATAAATGGTTCGACAACTCGGCTTTCGATCTTTAAATTCTTGGTTATATCGCTTTATCTTAAGATACGGCATATCACCTTTGTTATCCTGACATGCTTGTATACTAAATTTGTACTACTTGTAACATCTCTTTCTCTGTATATTCCACATCCTGTAGCATAAAAAAGCAATTCTAAGCTTGCTTTTTCCACATTTCCGCATCATTTCCTCGGTTCCTTGTTATTTCTCTTGGATTTCTTGAGAAGATGTTAAAGGTTTTTATTGAATTTTTCAATAAAAGGATGGAATTATGGTTTAGTACATAAACAGATCTTTTAGATTGCATTGCAACTTAAAATTCTTGACTGATAAAACTGCTAGATGATATGATATGATAATACGATAATATCTTATACCAAAACATTTTTTTCTGCAATTTGCAAATACAATGGTGAATGGAGCAAACAGTCTTTCAATTTTTATTTAATTTTAAGTCAGTGATGTTTATCATTTGCTTGCTGAGTTACTGACAAAGCAAATTATCAGCAGTGCGACTTGGCCATTGACACAGAGACAGTCCGGGCTTACTGACCGGCAGAAACCTTTCAGATCTCTTTTCCTCCATTAAGTGTTGGAAAAAGGATCCAGCTGTGCTGAGCTTTAATGGCTTAAGGCTCCCTTTGAAATCACAACAGGGGAGAACCTCACTCATCACACCATCAACCAGGAAGAACCTGGGAGACGGAAATCATATTCACCTTGTATTCACCTCTCACTGGGCTCATAATTGCAGGAGATAGGTGTGCTCAGGGTCTGGAGTCCATTTCCATAAACCCATGGCCGATGATTAATGACCCAGTGGGAACAAACAGCAAGCTAGCGCTCTCAAACAGCGTCCGTAAGCTCATATGCCACCAAACACAGGAGCATATGCTTCTGATGTTTGCAAGACCTTCTCTTGCACTTCAAAAAGTTGAGAAAAAAAAGTATGTGTGGTTGTGACCCCAAAGTGTGTGTGGGCTTGTATGTGCTTGATTGCATGCATGTGCGATTTGGTTTGTTTCTGCATGTACTGTTTGAGGGTACGTAATAATTCTGTGTACAATCATTACTATCATGTCACTGCGATTAGATTAATTGCGCTGAGTGTGACCATCAATAACACTAATGTGTCTGTTTCCGAAATCTGGTCTACCTTTTTTAATGACTACATTGCATGACTAAATTAGTGCTGGTAATCAATCATAGGTCAATCTGTAATGAATGTAACAGAGGAACTGGTGACAGCAACTTTAAATGGCTGCAGGTATACACTATCTGTGTGTTTGCACTGTGTGTGTCTGTGTGGAGCTTGTATCCACCAGCGTATTCTAGAAAGAAACGCTGTTGCGCTGATTTCTGTGGGAAGCACTGAGATCAAGGATTGTGCTGTTGTCATGCAACTTTTGAAATCCTGTTTAAAGAGTCTTTTTACTGGAATGTAAAAAAAACATTTCTAACTCCTAGTGGTCTCCACCCTGATATCTTAAAAAACTACAACAACAGCGACATGCAACGCTGTATTTGTTCCTCTGTAAACAACAGGGATAAGTGTGCTGTAAAGGCAGGTCACTAGTGGATTAGCAGCATGGTGTGTCTTCAAGAGCAACTCACCGATGGGGCTGGTTTGCCTCCTTTTGCAGTGCAGACGAGAGTGAAATTCTGGGCTTGGTATCGACTGAATGGGGCTGGAGTGTTCTCTGCCACCACTGATATGTTGTTTGGAGGCGCTGTGGAGGACAGGGGGAAAGCTTTGTGAAACAATATGCCAAAACATTTGATAGACACAAAATGTAACCTCAGATATCCTGTAAAAAAACATCCGCTTTCACTTTCTCAGTGCAATCAGAGAGTTATTTTGTGATGAAATGTCACCTTAGGGTTATAGTTGTAGGTGGAGACAGCACAGGAAATATTGACAGCAGAGTAAGAGCAGAGAAAGTGAGAGCAGAGAAAGAGCAATACTCCCCAGACTAAAACTAACTGCGGGCCTGCTTTACCTATCGACTGGGTATCTATCTATTTTCAAAAGAAAGCAAGAACCTGTTGAGAGAACCTGCACATAAAATGATAACTGAATGGTTGGGACAATATGTTCACAACTCCCTAGGGCTCATGTGAGTCGGATGAGACCAATAAGGTAGAAAATCTCATACATATCATATCACTAACCCTCCGCCTGAATCTCTCTTGGGATTCCAGCAAGTATGTCATGGCAGTGTAAAGGGAAATCATGTGATCAAGACTTCACAGCATTATAGAGGAGCATTGGGAGGTGAAGGAGATAACGAATGAAAATCTCCCACATCCCCCCTGAAAATCAGCTGTTTAACATGCAGTACTCTAGTCCTCGTGTGGTGGCTTAAATATGAATGTGAATACTTCATAGACCATATTGTGGCTGATTCAGGGAAATATCAACAAGCAAGTCTTAACTGATGACCCTGCAGCAGATGATGGCCAGCTGCACAAGGACCACTTGAATTTTGATGAGGAGTGCTGAGTAGCAAAAGCACTTTTTACAACATTTTGTGGCTGCAAGGTGCAGAGTTCTTCATGTATATTCTGTACATCTACATATCTTCTCTTTTTGAGGTTTTTCATGCGCCACAGTGCGTATAGGCGTTGAATAATCATCTGGAGCATTTTCTCCGACCGATCTTGGCAGTGGAATGTTTTAAGAGTACTTCACTTGGCCCGAGCTCTAATCAGAAGGAGAAGTGACTGTGAAATCTGACGGTGTGAGGTAAGAGGCGAGTCCATGAGCCATGCTTTAAGGCAGATAAGGCACCAAGAAAGGTCACAAAGGGAGCAGTGCCTTTTTCATGTGTCACTTTTATGTGTAAATCTATCACGGAGTTTTAAACAGACAAGCGATGGAAATTAATTAATTAAAGGATGGGGTTGGTGGGAATTTAGCTGCTGGCCTGGGTGCCTCTGTGTTTCCATACCTCCTAATTGCTTATTGATGGGATTCATATGGTAGTAAATTAACCTTAGAACACTCCATTAGCTTACTGACAAGCCTGTCTGAACCTGGCACATGATAAGCTGTCAGTCGTGTCTGTTCCTGACCCATCATTCTCAAATACTTGACACAGAAGCAGTGTCAAGTGATGAAGGGCCTCTAGTACACTGAGGTTGTTCCAATATGCAGAGCATATAACCAGGCAATTAAAAAAAAAACAATCCAACTTTATAGATTTATAATATTGATTTCTCTATTGCATAAAACGGCATTATACTCTACTTTGGAAAAGCTAGCTGGAGTCCAGTAAATATATTCCTAACATCATCGTCTGTTTGCAAAGTGCTTCAAGAGCTGCTATACTATGCAGTTTAAAATTATGATTCATTTTCACAATATTAGCAGCTGTAAATACAAAGAGATCAAGAGAGTGTTGCAGCAATCTACAGGGAGTTATAACACACCAAACCACATACATTAAATGAAGACGAAACTAATCTCATGAAAATTCAATTTTATTAGATTAAAAATAATTACTGTCATATTGCAAGTTTCCACTTGACTGATGAGCATTGATAATCCCCTGACAAGTACTTCTCCAAAGCAGTAGTAAGACGATGTTTTCTTTAGCTGGAATAAAATCACTAACACAACCTTCAAGTTAGTTCAGGAGAGCTGCACATTGATCATGATGCTCTGTTCTTTTTTTGCCCTATGGGCGGGGGTCCACCTAATACGGGTCAAAGCCGAAGACAGCAATAAGCCTTGGTGAAATATTTTACATGATTAAAAGCAAGAACTACGGCACACGGCACACTGTTTGCAAACACAACAACCCTGTATAGGATTAAGATGGTTGTCTGTGATGATGGAGTCTAAGCCTTTCATACCTCATTTAATTGCAACCCTGTCTTCGCCCACTTGTTAAAGGTTGAGCTAATTTTCCTCCTTGTTTTTTGTTCTGCAGTTCTTTGTTTTAAGCTGTCTGTTGGGTGTGTTAAATGGAGGCGTCTGCCTCTCAGTGCAAACACATACTGAGGCCTGCAAACCAATAATTTAAAAACAACATATTACATTTCTGTCTTGACAAGGTTAGCGTCTAGTGTGCCAATGCTGATACAGTGCTCATAAAACAGGAAGAGAAAAACTTATGAGTCTAAATGCAAAAAGAAAAGCCACAAGTTTTTTTAAACAATATGTAGAAGGCTTGGGGAAAAAGTATCAAAAGCAAAAAAACTTTTAGAAAAAAAAAAGTCAATATCTTTGACATTCTTCTGGAGGATTCTTAAAAGACCCAAAATATTCAAGTACAGATATAAAAATTCTAAATCCTCTCTGCACCATCTCTGCCTTTACATAATAAAAACGGCAGAGCTACACAGTGCACAGAAAAGTATCACTGCTCTGTGTGCCTGGCATTCTGATTTCCACACAAGTTTTTCTTTTTTCCACAGAATTGATTGAAATCTTTTGGGAAATGTGTATTTTTGGTTTGGGTCTTGAAAGGAGGGAGGAAAAAAAGCTTTAATATCACTTACCCCAGTATGTCCTGATGGACATACATGGACTGATCGAACATTTTCAAAAAGTTTAAAGCTAAAACTTCTGGAAACTTGGCGATTCAGGTTTTTACCTGACAAAAACACAATTTGGTCTAAAAGAGAAAAACTGAACTACGTTCTGCCAAACATGTACTTTATTTACTGGTGGCTACAATCTATTACAGCACATGAATACAGATCCTGACACTTAAAAGCAGGACAATAGAAATGTGTAAAAATGTGAGCCATTCCTTCTCTTTTCCAATGTTCAGAGCTCACTTGCACACCGCGGCATTAAAAGCAGCATTTACTTCCTTTTGTCCCTGGTAGCACTGCTGTGCCAGTTACATCAATAATGATCTCCCCCTCTATCTCTCGTTTACCACCTCCTTCTTGTTCTATATCCTCAAGCACCATTACCCTGCTATCTTTAAAAAAAAAAAGAGAGAAAAAAACCCTGCAAATGGGATTGGTGAATGTGCAGAACAGGAGCATGTTTAATGCTCCCAAGAGACTGCTTTTCCTGGCCTCATAATTAAGGGATTTAGAGCTCTGGAGACAGCTGGACTCACAAGAAACACTCCCAACATCCCCTTGTACTAAGCACCCTGGCCTCAGGTCCACATCTCTGGGGGGTTATTTATAGTGGAGGAAGGTGGTGTGTGTGTGAGGAGGATGGCAAAGAAAAGGCACCAAGGTCATCCTTGGCTTATATTCACTGACAGTAATTCAATGATAAGTATTTGATGAAGCTCTACTTTTTTATTGTGAGCCCAAGGGTCCCAAAGTAATCAGTATGAATTTTGAATGGTTTCACCAAGCTAAATGATAGGCCTTTCACTTCCCAGGGTAAAGTTCTCAAAATCACTAGAGGATTACTCTCTTGACAAATAGTTTATCTGACAGCTGAAGAACTGAACTTGTGACATTTTCCACTTTGTTTCGACATGTTTTATTTAGAAACCCGTAGGTATGCATGTGTTTGTGTATGTTTTGTGTGAGCCCCCTGATTGACTGATGACCTGTGCAAGGTGTACCCTGCCTCTAACAAATGCATGCTGGGATAGGCTCCTGTCTGACCAGGATAAGTGGGCACAGAAAATGGAACAAAATACAGTTTCAAAAGTATTTAAAGCAGCAGTCTTATTAATGAGATTGTAAGTTTAGTTTCAAATGACTTGATACCTACAGGTGAAAGCTGACATACTTAGGCAGCAGCTAATCTTTGTCCCAAAATTAAACTAGAAGTCAATTTAAATAACAATCACATAAGGAACATTAGTGCAATCATTTAGACAAGGTTTTCAATTTCAGACAGCTATTGCTTCTTTTGTCTTTTTGTCTTTTTTGTTTTAACTGCACATTAGCTTTTATGCACGACTTGTGCTTGAATCACCCTACCCTATGTGGATGCATGCCATTTAGTCACCAAAGAACATTTGTTCTGAATGCTCCACTGCAGACATTTGCTTTTAATAAAGCTTTCAAACGCTAATTTCCATCAGCATTTAGGGATGGTAATTTATTTGGATTTATTTTTCCAATTAAAAAGGCACGAGTAGATTTGACTGAAGCAGGTACAGAGAATACAACGAGAGCCATACCTGTGCATATACCCATGTGTTCTGGATACACGGTCGTATTTCAAAAGGCACTGAAAGAGGGCCTTGAGGTGACACAGTGCCATCAATATGCAAAACAATTTCATGTCTGAATTTGGAGAGGTTCTTTAGAGTTGAAATTGGAAATAATAGCGCAGACAGAAAGAGACACAAGTGGACCCCAAAGAACATCAAAAAAATATTTCACTGCTCTTAGTGCCAGAGTGACAATATCACACTGTGTCTCTGATACGCAGATCTATAATAAAAGCCAGTGAGAGAATACAGATGGAGGAAGAGGAGAGGCTGGCAAACACCACTTGGTGATGGGGTGCATTTGGCAAGATTCGGTCTATTTTTATTAACCCTTTAGAGAGACTTTTCTTTTTGATCTTCACTCCACAGAGGGGTCAAAGGGCAGGGCCAGCTACAAAGCAGCATCCCTCGAGCTGCAAAGGAAACAATTACTTGCTCAGAGACACTTGTGCAGAGCAGATGCTAATGCTAGCTGACACAGGTGCTTGAAGTTGTTTACGCCGGCTGAGGAACATTCTCACTATACCACCCAGCCACTTTATCTTGTTTCACCCTATGTGTCTGGCACTAACATGTGAGGTCCTGTTGTCCTTTTCCCTTTGTGTTCTTGTACACTGTACAACTGATTCAGTTGTCCATCTCCACCAGCGTCACCAAGACAAATTCATGCACATTTAGTTCCGTTCTATGACACATTCAAAGTACAAACAAACCACCTTAAGAAGGACATTGGAGACTTCAGGGCAAAGGCTGCCTATTACTCAGCTGCTCTTAATGCGATTTGTAATTGGTCCTAAACATAAAAGCATCAGTGAGAGATTAAACATAAAGAGTGGAAACAGAAATGCCCATGCCACATTACTGCAAATTAAGCAACTGGAAATTCAAAATGTCAGTTTAATTGACTCTTTCACCTACTGTTCATCCCAGTGGAGTCTGGAATGGCAGTTAATTGGTCTATTCCTGAGCCAGTCCTGTGATCTCAACTTTACTTGTAGGCTTGAGGATATGATTCTGGCATCCAAAAAATCAAAACAAATGTTACACTGCCAACTCTTGGCATTGCACACAACACTGGCCCCACTGCTGCTGCAAAGATTGTTGCTAACGGAGAGGTATATGTAAATTCATATGCATGTGAAACAGGAGTGGCTTCTTGAGAGGGGGGGGGGGGACTTACATGCATTCCAGACTGAGTTAAGCTGAGTGAAACATAAAACAAGCCAAAGCGCTTATATCCCTTATTTTGAGAACTCACACAGTTGGATGGGATATGATTGTGGCAGTGGGGGAGATAGAAGGCAGCCTGAAAAACAATCAAAGTTAAGTCCTCTCAAGAGGGAATAAAAGACATGTCAAAATGAGCGCTGGCACGAGTCCCCAGTACCTAACTCTGCTGCTTTTGAAAGCCTTTATTTCCCAGCACGAGCAGCACCCGAGATAAAAGACACTGAAATGCTTTTTAATCACTTTTCTATTGTGCTTTTAGCATTTGCACTACACCCCACCCTATTAATTTGCATGGGTTATTACTGTGCTGTCAGCTCATATCGCATCCTGCCGCCCCAGCCGACCAGCCAACGGTAGCTGGTTACAAAGAGAGGGAGACTCCGGTGGCTGTCAGGGAGAGGAAGGGGATGAAACGCAGAGACAAAGCCTTGTGTCACACTGAACAAGTTCCCCAGTTCCGAAGCCCATTAATCATACCGATGTTGAAAATGCAGCGAGCACACATACTACATGCCTGTGTGCCTGGTTCTGTCTGTGTTTAAGCGAGTGAGAAACGCATTTGAGTGTTTTTGTCCGTGGTTTCATTGACGCATTACTGAGCAATAGCAGCTGTCTAGCAAGTGGCCTACTCTCAGGTGGCCATAATATTATGGTCTCCCTCTGACAGATATACACCACCCACATACCTAATATACATATATATTCAGAGCCTCCTGCAAAAAAATCTTTCACAGGTTCATATAGCTGTCATTGAAAAATAGGAGGAAAATTACAGCAAAAAAATCTTTCACAATCTAAAGGGAATGATTTGGGAGCTTAGGCACAATTGTGCTTTTTTTCCCTGTTGCTCTGTTCCCATATAATAGGAAATATGATATGTCATGGCTGCATATGGCTTTCCCCCAGTCCCTCCTCAGTCTGTCGTTCTCTGAGGGTAAACCAGGCTTGGACTTACAGCTTTGTGCTTATAATGAGGACAAGGGGGACAGAAGAGAGGATTTTGCCAGCACAGTTTGAAGGCTAGGTTGAGACAGGACAAAAGGGAAAGCTTCTTTTTTTTGTCTCCCAAATAGCAGACAGTGGCAGATGGGACTTACCCTGTACCCAACCCAGCATCAATTATGCTGTGACTGGCACCCTCATCCCTAAAGTCCATTTTTTGCTTAAGGGCAGGGGTTTAGGGTTGGCAATCTGTTACAATTTGGCCCCTTTACCTCGAGCCCTCTCCAGCCTCACCCGTCTCTCTTTTGGCAGCTTAGTAATTCACAAGGCATTGGCATGGATGCACCTTTAAGGTCCCCAGTGCCTTAAGCGTCACAAACACATTTCTTCATCAGTGTGGCAGTGAGGCAGTGAGGCCTGGTTGTGATCTTTTTTTCCCCCTCTCTTTTTTATAACACCTAATTTACAGACCAAGGGGGTAAAATGAGGCTGTAAAGTTATATGAGGCCAAAGAGAGTCACTTGTGGTGGTGAAATATCCATCACTCAATTCTCAGTTCTGGCCCCAGACCATATGAACAATCTCCAGAGAAGTCTTTGAGAAAATCTACATCAAATGCCTGCAGCCAGACGGCCAGAAGCTCCACAAATATCGATATAGTATACACAGCATTCAGGGACGGGGAGGAGAATTCATATTTCAAGCTGACACACACACTGTTGATGGGGCAGTTACAACAAAGACAAATGGGTGACCATGCATCAAGGGTTTCTCTTTATAAAACAATACAATGACTCCCATTATAATCGACATGTTTAAATTGTTCGCAACACTGACTTTAAGTAAAAGATAGAATTAATAAATAATATCTGTTTTGTCCGTCATGGTGTAACCATTTGAGATTATTTTAAAGCCTCCTGTACTTTTATTGCACTATGTATGGATCTACCTGAGGTTTTGGTGAAAATGCATTCGATCCAATAAGATGGTTGCATTTATTTTAGCAAGCATGCTCCTAAATCATTTATGAGGATCGTCGTTTTCCTAATATTCCTTTACTCTGGCACACACCCAAAAAACCCACTAATTTTCCAAGCTATTAAACACATCTCAGAGCCATCATTAATTGACATGATATATATATTTTTGTCTTTTTTCTTTTATTTCTGAGCTGAATGATTAACATAGTGGCAAGACGAGGTAAAAATAACTGAAGACAGTATCAGATTTTTAACACAGATGTTAATTTGGTTAAAAAAACCCCCACACATATAAAACAGTACACATATTAGTCATGCAACCTCTTTATGTATGACCCAACCAGCTAACAGGATTCATTACAAGTGGATAATGATATTAATGTAATTTCCTGACCACACAAAGTGCCAACTGTGTTTCACTTCTGAAATGTAGCCAGTCATCCTTAAATTATTTTGTGGGAAGTGTTACATGTGTGATAGCTGTATTTTTTCTTGAGGTAAATGCAGTCTCCCAACAGTATTCACACCTCTAAATGCATAGTATACCAATTTAAATCGTGTGATGAGACTTGACAGTGAGTTACTAAAGTGAGAATATAAAGTGCAAAAGTCTCAGTTATTGGCAGTTGATCGGCACAAAACATTTGTCTGTCTAATACTTCCAAAATTCTTTAGTATTTTGAAGCACACATGCACTTACTGGAAGTTCATGTGTTTTTACACAAAAATGTGTGTTTCTTATGTGTCTTTACATCTCGTGAGATGATTTAAGTGTTTATTTGATCCATTTTAATATCAAGGTGAGTTCAAGATGTCCTCACAACTCTTTTAAGTGTTGTCATGCCATTTCAGGAGCTCTTTGATAATTGGTAGCAGGTTGCAGTCTTGTGTATGCATTCACACGTGAGACAGCATACCTTCCTTAATGATATGTTTGTGTAAAGAAATGCTGCTGCATAGTAAATTCTTAAAACAGAACTCCAAAAAAGAATTTGGCGATTTGTTGCTGCATTAGTATGTTCTCAGTTGAACTCGCAGAACACAGACACTGCCAAGTGTTTTATTTAAAGAAGAAAAGAGAGTCATTGTGGTCACATTTTATTTGGTTGTGGTGCAAATCAGACTTTCTTGGTTATTGTGACTTTATCTGTCCCGATTTATTTTTCCTCATTTTAGCAGCCAACGCTCACTCACACAGCGCTAACTCAAAACATGCTCCATCTGGGCATGGTTACTAGATCTCTATTGTTTTTGGTTATAAATGATGCCAAAACAAATTCACCATTCTGAAAAAGTGCCCAGGAGCCATACTTTACCAATCATTCAAAAACTCATGTCACATTATTTCAGCGATATGCCACCCAATCACATTTTTTGCATCATTGTTTCAGTCTCAATTCTTAAGTCATGCCAAATCTTAACCTGTTAGTGCCCTAATGAGCAATTTTGATACAATGCACTAGTGTTTGTTTTCAAATGTTGGCCTTTTTGTCTCTACTGAATGGTTGACAGTATAGGGATCAACAGAAATAATGGGGAGTCGGAAATTACATTTGTCATTTAGTCACTTATGATGATGGCGGTCTTGACTGTTTCTTGCAGGTTCTTACATGAGAAACTGCAAAAACCCTGAGGTGAATTCATTTGGTTCCTCAATTTAAGCCATACACACACCACCATCTGTTGTACACGCCTTAATCACTCACATTATAGGAATTCATGTCAAAGTGAATTAAATAAAAAAAATTATTAAAGGTGAAATCTTAAAATGTGTCTTGAATTTGGTGACACAGGAGAGCCTCCTGTCACGTATTGTGGCATTTAAACCCTGACACATTATCCCCTCCTACATGCCAAACCTGCTTTATACCAATTTTATACCATTCACAGGTGCGAATGGTATAAAATTGTGAATGCCTTGTTTTGCCACTGCTCAAGTATTATATTCACCATATTCTCTGTGCTGACGCAAGCAAAGACAGCTCCATATGAACGGCTTTAAACCTGGCTCAGTAATTAGTTAACAGTGAGCTCCTGTTTGAAAGGAACTCGATGAAGAAAGAAAAATGCAAAGTAACTACCAAATGTAGTGCGTTCTCCATAGTGTCGGTCCATTCCTTAGGGACATGGGCAGAATGGGATGTTTGAAGAGTCTAAATTCACACATTAAAAGGGATAAAAAGGTTTATCAAGTGTGAATAATGTCCCTTGTGTTGCATTTGACTGATGGGTTCTTTCTGGTAAGTAATCCACTCTGAAAAGAATGGGAACGTATAGCTGATGGCATGTTTCAACAATTTAATGGGTTGGACATTTCATGCACAATTGTAATACATGCTAAACTGAGTAAGTGCTATAGAACAAAATTATGTATAGAGTCCTGAAGTAGTCAAGTCGTAATACCCTTATGGCACTACTTGTATTACACTTAAAAGAACATGTTTTGTAAAGCTGGAATATCTGACTCAATGCAGATGTTGTTCTGTGCTATGGAAATAATGATTCTCGATGACTAATGTTCAAACTGCAGCTAAACTGCAGAATTATACATTATAAGAATGATACATTTCAATGTTTTTTGAACATTTCTTAACCACAGAGTATGGAGAGCATCTCCAGTCAAACATGCTGCGTTTTGTGTTTTACAATACTTGTACGACACAATTGAAAAACATGGCTAGCAGATTCATGTCTTGCAGTCTTTATACTGCAAGCAACGACAGGTGCAATGATTAAATACACGCTCAGCCAGTCACATAATATGGTCTCACCGCTTTGAAATATACAAATCACAGAGAAGCATGAGAACAAAAGCTCAACAAGTGTTCAGACCCTCCTCCAGGAAGTCAAATTATTGTCTGGATGGTGCAGAATGGCACGACGTGAACACACAGCACCACAAATCTGCAGCCAGGAACAGATGCTGTGTGTGTGTGTGTGTTTTTACTTGTACAATTATTATAGAAATACTTTACAATATGGCACACAGAAATGTGAATAGTGACTAAGGAAAAAGAAAGGAACCGATCAGGGACGACCGGGGACTATATAGTAGATAATAATGAGTTACAGACTGGCAGATACTGTATTAATGAATCATTAGGTAATGTTGTAATTACTCAAACTATTACTTCTACTACTGATATGATGTACCACTTTACTTGCGGGTGCACAAACAAAGCAACTAATCATTGAGTAATTAGTAATGAATGAATGTCTACTAGTTCAGGAACCACCACAGGAAGTGATCATTTTTCCAATTCACGAATACTAATGGTTTATTTACATTTTAAGCATTATTCCATTAATTTATTTTAAGTAGTTAGTTTACTCTTGTTGATAAAATCACTAAAGTGGCAGAAGGTTGACGTGGTTCTGAGATGTCTATTCTCATTCTCATACAGACAAAGCTCCCACTCTGGTATATAAGTACCAGATGGCTCATAGCAACAGGTCCAGTACCCTATACCAGCTGTATCGGGTACCGAGGTTGTTGCAGTACTCCCAGAGATCACTTGAGACTTGCCAACCGCCAACAAAGCAGTAAAAACCTCCACCTTCAGCTTGACCTCAACCTGTGCTTGCGCCTCTCCTCCCACCTTTGTACAAAAATACCACACAGCTGGGCAAAGCAAGCATGGTCAGGAAAATACCAAAGGTCAGAGGGCTGTTTGTGCTGGTAGTGGCGTCGCCAAAGAAATATGGTCCCAAGTCTTAAAGGCCCTAGAAACATATATTCCTCTATAACTATGAGTTATGGGTTATAAATACGTCAATCAATTCTGATCAAACACACCCAGACAGTTAAGCTGAGCAGTTTTTGTGTGTTAAACCCTTAATAAATTACACCTAAGGATGTTTATTTTCTGAAATCGAACTTTGATTGTTTTGATAGTCATGAATCGTTAATAAAAACAAGTTCTCAGAGGCTTTAAGTGCTTCAAATAATCAGAAATGAGCATCAGTATCTTAAAACATGTTAGGACAAAGCAGATCCAAACACCAAGAAATCAAAAAAACACTTGTTTTAAATTAGATCCTATCAGCCACTCCTGTTTATTTTTTGCTAGTTTTAGTTTGTTATAATAAAATATGATATTAAGATAAGCCTTCATTGGTCCTTAAAATTGAAATACAGGTATATTAGGAGTCAATGGTAGATTAAGAATTTCTTTTTCTTTTCTTTTTTGCAGTGTAATATTATGACCCAACCTTAGTGTTTGGATGGCCTAAATTCTGTTAGGTTGACTGAAAGAGGCATACTTGGTGCACCTGTATTTTCTCAACTTCATTATTGTGGTGCATCTACCAATATTTACCCTGCCCAGCAAATATTATGACTGACATTTACACTCCTCCTCCCAAAAAGGTAAAATCCACAAACCAAAGTTGATTTAATTTCTCAAAGGACAAAGCCTAGTCTGTTGATCCAAGCACTTTCCTCCGCTTTGTCTTGTCATACAACTGTTTTGTTTATTTTTTATTTTTGTTTGTTTGTCTGTGTCAGAGGCAATTACATGAAGCACCAGAAAGATTAAAATCGGAAGCTCAAGATAAATATACCCTATTTACAATGTATTATATTCAGGAAAGGTGTGACGAAAATTATTTTGTACACGATTTATATGATACTCACATAATTAATAAATAAAAATGGATGAATGAAAGAATGAGTGAATGAATTAATATATGCAAAAATGAATAAATGATCAAATCTCAGCCTTTTCTACAAATGTAAATCCACCATTAACATGGAAATTGCATTTGATTACCTCATGGTGACATATTACATCTCCAATTCCTAAATATTCATGAATGCATTGGTTCTGATTTTGGCCATAGAAAATATCAGATTTACGTAAGGGCTGAAAACATCTTTCATTTTAAAAATAAATTGAATTCTCATGGTGCAGCAGCTCTTTTAGAAATGATGACTAACATCCTGGTGGTTCTGACTTCCCTCTGTGCCACGAAAAAAACTTTTTTCAACTTCCCACTTTTAAAGTTTTTATCTTTAATTCAGTGTACTGTAAAGCTTCTAAAAAGTTACCCAATAGCCAATGCGGAATATGTTTTAACACCAAAGTACATGTCTTTTGGCATATTTCACTGTACTCATGAATTGTTCCTAGCCCATGTTTCTCATTTTTCTGTTTTGACAATTGAATCTTTGAACATGGCAGTTCAGAGAAATTGTCATAACATCCCATAGCAGCAAATTCCATCACATCACTGCAGCCAAAAATCCCATTTTCTACTTGAGCTACTTTACACTCAGCAGATTGGCAAATGTTTGCAATTAAGTCTGAAGCTTTTGCTTCAAGACGTGTTAGGTCTAGTTTCAAGGATGCCTTTAATTGCTGAACTAGTTAGACATTTCATTGACATTCCAAAAGTGATCATAGTCATTGAATTGACCGGCATTGTGAATGAAAGATCAGGCTGAGAAATGTACAAGAGCGACAATGACAAAATACAAGCCTTCTTAAAAGTCTGTACATGCCCTCCTTTGTGCCTGCATGGTCCATCCATAAGAATAGTACGATTCTATGTAATATTCCATTCAGCTTTTTACTATGTAGTAAATCCAAAGTAAAATGAGGACAAAAAATGGAACGAGCTATAAAGTCATGGTCTGGTATTTGATTTATGTGTTGTGGCCCTTGTTAAAGGCAGGTTAAACAATTGTGCCATGCTGCACTACACCTGCCGCTTCGGATTCTTTGTATAATGATCCAATTCGCCATCTTCCCATGCCGGGAAAGACCTCTGCAATGTTCCTCTCAATATACGAAAACAGAAAGACAGAAAAAGATTAGGATTGACCTTAGGCCTGGTGCACGTTGCATTCAAGGGTCATGAATTTGCAATTTCATGCCTTCATATTAACTGCACATGTAGAGACCCACTTCATTGCAGCACCGTGCTGCCTGAGGTTTTGATTACAGCTTTCCTCGCGGACCTCAGTTTCCCATACAGCAGGCTGCTGTACAGGAAATTGCTCAGATTCAGCTTGGAGTTTAGTCAACTCCAGTGTGTTTGTATTTGTGTGTGAATGTGTGCATGCATTTATACTCTTTGTGTGTATATATTCTATTCTGTATTGTTTACAAATGTTTGCATGCTATATCTATATTTTATATTGTTGTTTTGCACTATCTCCTTTGCTGCTGTATGCCTTGCAATTTCCCCACTGAGGGACTAATAAAGGTTCATCTTATCTCATATTTTATCTTATATGAATGGATGAATGAAACCTTTGTTGCACCTATGGGGAATTTGCTTTTCACAAAGAGCATAAAATATATATTTCTTTTTTAATCAACAATCAATCAATCAATCAATCAATCGAGTGACAGCACACATAAAAACATAAAAACATAATTTGGGAAATCAATAATGGACATCGTGCAAGTTCAAGAAAGTGCCAAATTTAGACCATGTGATCAGCGCTTACAGTGTTTGTCCACATACTGGGACTAATACCTTTGCCCTGAACTGGGCAAAGGTACTGGTCTGTCATGTAAACAGTACTCCTCATTGGTTATCTTGCCACCCAGTTTATCAACCCTGTCAACTTTGTTCTTGTTTTGTACAGACAATGCTTCCCACCTAACACGTAATACAAAAGGTCAATATTCTCTGACAGAAGGTCTTGTCAGTGTCAGCATTGTTCTGCGCAGTTTGTTGGTGTGTGTATGTGTGTATGTATGACTGTCGACATACATGTTATATTTATTTAGGTTTCAGGCTCAGACTTCACTTTTTCCTGTCAAAACAAACTCACAGAAGATGTGGAAATGTTCTGTTACTGTTGTGCATCTTCTGGAAGGCTGCTGCAGGGGTTTTTCATATATAATGAACTGAAAGATGGTCCCAATCAGAAACACTACCAAATAAAGGTTGAGTCGGCCCCCAATAAGATGCCATGTTTACTTCTACTTGGATGAAAGCCTTTTGTCCCACCTTCCCATTCCTATAACAAACAGTGGCCATCTATCCATCTCACCGTGGGATATGTGAACAGCAGGTAGAGCTGTCAGATGAAGGCATGAGCCCCGAAATGTTTGGTTTTCATCACAATAGACTTGCCATTCAGTGACCAAAACACTTGAACTTTCTTATTTCAGGTTCTGAACTTTTCCTAATTACTTATAACATAAATTTAAGGTATATTAAGACTTTAATTCAGGGGGGTTTGAACTTGAACTGTCATCATCAATGTTCTTAGACTCACGTTGCCCAGGTTGCCAGGAGTGGATATTTAATATAAGACTAATGAAATACATTGACAGAATATTTCACACTTGTGCTCATTATGAACATTTTGAGTTGTCAGTGAACAGTTTGGAGATACGTGCAATATAAAGAATATTTCCTTATGCTGATAAAAATTGTAAATAGAGAAGCATTATATTTTCCATGAAATGTATTCGCTACTGCAGATTAATAATATGCAAAAAGACTTTTTAGCATAACATGTGTCTGAAAATAATGTATAAGTAATGCAATCAGGGGCCTTCCAGTTGGTCGTTGGTGTTAATAAACTAGACAAAAGCTCATGAAAGCATCATGTTCATTTTCAATTTTTGTACACACAAATAATTAATGCAACATGAGTTACATCTCTCCACTTGTCATCAGTGTGAGTGAGAAAGCAATAACCAAATTCACTGTCATGACCTTGTTTTGAAGAGAAAGAACATAATGTTCATTAGTACTGTGAATTATTTGTACATATGAAACTCCCCCATCCAGCATAATGATCGTAGATTACACAATACAATACAATGAATATCTCTTCTTCATGTTATTGTCGTTGTTCTTCTTGTTCTTTATTTATAGTTGTTCTTTACTTAGCATATTCATTATCATTTCAGTTTGGGACGATGACAAAATAGTTGAAGATCAACAAGCACTCATATGATGATTAAAAGTAAAAACTAGAATAAGCGTAGCCTTTTTAGCCTTTATAAAATGCAGTCTTTGAGAGTACTATTTAAAAAAATGTTTTCAAAAGTTTCTTACTGAAGCTTGACAAGGTCATCATCACATATCAGAGATGCTCCAATAAATGAAACAAACTGAATATTGCAGAATTTCAGCAGAGGTCAAATCAAGTGTGTCTGCACCAAGTCTCAAGGTTCTGGCGTTTTTTGCTGTCACCAAACTACAGCAGAAAAAAAGAAAGTAGCAGCACTTATTAGTTTGGCAGAATTGTGAATGGTCTATGGTTCTTTAATCAAGCTCTGATGAGGAAACACGTGCCACTGACAAACCAATCCATGTTTCTAGCTGGAGCTTTTAAATGAGCTGTTTTACATGTAAAAACCACAGAAAATGTTGGATTTACTGCTCAGATTCCAGGTCATCTAGAGAGGATTGTGGGGATTTTTGTTCAAACCAAACTGAAGCTTAAGGAGCAGTGATGTGAATGCAAACAAAGGGTCCGCCATAGTACCAAAGTGGCACTGTAATGTCTCACTGGGAGAACTTGAGCTGAATTCACCTTTTTTTTTTTTTTTACAAATGTGCATGTGCAAAACACTTAAATTTTTTAAATGTCTATGTCAGTGAAAAACTGTTAATGTTCAAATTATTTATTTGCAATTCAACTCAGTGCTGAGGAGGCACAACATTTTCCAAGTCACTCAATTGCAAAACTGATGCACAAGTATCCATATTCTCTTCTTTCAAGAAAACGTTTTTACACTATTATGATAATTGAAACTGGCAAATTAAATGTTTTCAGAAGAAATGATTTACAACGACTGACAGACTGACCCATCAAACCGTTGCCAGTTTATATTCCCACGCTAATATGGCATTGATAGAAACTTATATATGAAACACAATGTCAAAAACAATGGTGGATTCATGAAGTCTGTACTCCAAGAGAAAATCTCTTGTTGTAAAGAGACTGAAGCTGATTCATTAGAGCCCCAAATGTTTGAGATTAGTGTTGTGCAAGCTCTTATTTCTTTCTGGCTTACTGCATTATCGCATTGATGCCACATGTATAACCAGTCTGGGCATTAATAATGTGGCTCTTGAAGGAGACAGAAAAATTCAAGGGCAAAGTTGGCAAAAACATGACAGTGATTCATGGTTCCTAGTGTGAACATTTAAATGAGGAATTAAACAGGGCATTCAAACAGAGTCACATAAGGCAGAGAAACTGCTGCTACACCCCGTGTGTGTTCAAACATTCAAGCATGATGCACTTGTGGCCACAACCCAGTCAGCGACGTCGCAGCAGGTGTTTTCCACGAGCTATCAAAATTCACACAGTGACGAACTGACCACCAAATGAGCAGTAATATGTAGCAAATACACAAAAATCCGGAATTGATCAGTCAGTGCATTCACAACAGCACAGTAAAAACAACAACAAATGGATTACTGCAGTTTGGTTAGACAATTGGCATCTTGGAACCAGAACTGGTACTATATGTGGTTACCATTTTGTGTTAGGTGTAATACATTTCTAGGTCAAATCACACCTGAAGTGGTTTTTGAGGACTGCTTTTCAACTGTGTGACTGAGGTGTAAAACCAACTTCAAAATCCAACTTTAAAATTGGATCAGGTGTCTGGCTTATATTCAGGCTTTGTTTAATGTACTTTGCTCCTGGCAAAATAAGGCATATACTGTATATGCCAGGAAACTCAATTTCTGGCCCCACATCCTGTCCATAGACAGCTGAATGTTGAGCACATTCAGATCATTTTAGATTCTGTTGGCTTTCACTTTCAAGGCCAGCGGAGGCTCTTGTTTGGCTAAGATGGGCAGCACCACATGTAAAAGAGACGACAATGCGTTCTCTCTATGGCCTTCTTAATTTGAACCCACAGTAATCTGTGCAATAGTGTGTTGATTTAAAATCAAGCTTAATCTTCACTGAAATAGGGATAGGAGACATTTCTTTACTCACACAATCATTTTAGAAGGAAAAAGCATCATTTTAACTGAGTTAACAAATCTGGCTCTGTTTGCCTTCATATCAGCAGAGCAGAAACACAGGGCAGAGACAACCCCCTGTGCACTGACAGAAACAGCCCTGCTATAATTGTAAGTCAGATTGTGAGCCTGTTTCTATTCCACAGTCATTCAGTCACAATAGGATAGAACAAGTGAGAATATGCTCCCAGGCACAGGCACAGCCAGCAGCAGGAGCCAGCTGAAAGAGTCTTCATTATATGGAACAAGGAATCATTTATGGAGCACTGTTACTCTGTTCAGGGGCAATCTGACAAACATATTGACTTTGGCACACATGAGGTTGCAGATATCTCTGCACCTACTTTCCATTATGGCATAATTTGATTTAGGTGAAGTCTCAGCTCTGAAGCAAGCTTTCGCTCCGGCACCTCATAAAGTGTTTGATATCGTGCATTTCAAGAGAATATTTGCTTTTGAGGTTCAGAAGAAAGGGATTATCAATACAGTGCAATGTGCATCAACTCATCTCCTGGAAAGAATGATATACATTAGGTTTTTTTGTGTATCAGCATTTCACCACCGCTCACATTATGAGATTATGAGAGAATCGTCGTGCATGCATTATTCAAGAAATTGCCTCAACTGATTTTGTCGTCTCTGGCAGTCCAGCAGCTGCAGAGTAAAAAAATATCTGCCCGGTTTGAAAGACAGCTTTTCCACCGTCCACTAGGCAAAATCAAGATTTTATATCAGTTTCTAACTCCAATCTGCTCTTGGCGGGCGGCCACATCAACAATTTACTTAGTAACAGACTGAATTATCCAACATTAGAACAGAGATTGAGGCTACCTCAAGATCTTTAATCTCTACTAATTCCTTAGCCAAAAACGGCACACAGTCTATCACATCTGTAGGTCTGTGATGGCAAAAATTTTCAGAATACCCAGCATATCCCTGTTAAAATAATACACAACTAGCTCATTGACACACAGCTCTTAGCAAGCAAACTCCAAGCGTTCCAACACATTCAAATCTTGTATCATTTTGTAAGGGAGCCTTCTGGGGGTCGGGTGGGGGTGCACTGAATTGTTCATCTGGTTTCAGCGACGTGTCATCATTCAAGATCATTCAATTTAGCAAAGCTTTTATCATTGAAGAATACGTGCATTGAGAATAGTCACTGAGCTCAGCCTCTCTGTTTATTTACTATAGAGCTGACTTGTGTGAATGAATGACTTTGCAGCAGCTCTGTGGCAACTGCCAGGCCATCATCTGGTCAACCATGCTACCTTGCAGACTGGGGAACATACTATTCCACATAAACAGATGACATACATGGACTTATTAGATTTTATGAACTTATAACTTACTTTAAATACAAGCTGAATGCTGAAATTGGACTCGATGGGAAAATGGACTTGCCCCTGAATGTATCACTGATAGGCTGCCAAGATAAAGTCCTCAGATTCAGTGAATCTAAATTATTTAGTTATAGACCTGAACCTGGAAAAATGTCCACCTAGATCTAAGGACAGATCTACTTTACTTTACTTACTCTGTCAGTAAAGGTTCTTAAAGTTTTACCTTTTTAGTCTTGCTTTTGTCTATCATTGGTTTATTTTTAATACTATTGCAGAATCTAAATATCAATTTAGCACTGTATCACAAGGTCCCTGCTGATTTTAAGAACAGGTATAACTCTTTTCAGTGGTTGGATATCTAATTTTGGAACAAGATTTTAGATCTTTATGCTCCCACACAGGCAACACCTGCCAACTGCAGCCCATGCCAGTGCCACATGTCGTGCCACCAGGGTTTGAAATTAACATTCACCAACCCCGCCAAATATGGGCTCAAAATTGGCACACGCTGTGTCAATTCTACCAGCCACATTGGCCGGTGAGCTTTTTTGATCTTGGTTCTTTATGACCACAAAGCTTCTCTAGTGCTGATGCTTTGACTGCTGCATCCTCCTGCTTGCTCTCTTTAGACGAAAAATATTACAGGATATACATTTTTTTAATTGACTATTGATTTGCCTCCATTACATTCCTCCCTGGTGTGCTGTGACAGTGAGGACTAGCAGTCAATTAAGTCCAGTTCTCCACAGCATTGGAGCCGCCTTCTTGTAGCTGAAGCACACACTGCAGCAACGTAGTAGATATAGGAAAAGAGATGGATTGTGTGACTAAATTTCCATAAACAGTCATCCGTTTTCTAGCAAAGCTGCTGTGAGTGTATCAGCCATAAGAAAGCTGCTCCTGTAATGCCAACAACTGTACTGAACACATTATACTCCCCCATATACAGCTCACCGCATCATATAACAAACTCAAATTCACTTGCACACAGTCTGTGTGTGATATATGACAGTTCTGGTGTCAAGGTGAAAGTGACATAAAACAGAATGGTTTGAACATATTTCATTCATTATGTCTTGGGATTAAGTAGCGGAATTTCAATCAGTGGATTTAGAAATATATGTCACACATAGGAATATGTATCCTATACCTATATAAAATCCTCGAGTGAATGACTTTCACCTCAAGAAGCCCAAATGTTTGTGAAAGCGCTACCAGTGGTACAATTACTGCTATTAAAATAATAAGAAGTAGAAAACGACGAGAGAAAGAGAAAGCGTAGCTAACTAGAGTGTGCCAATTAGTGGCTAATTCCTAAAAGCAGAATCATCAATCTGGCATTGGATCTTCTAAAGCTGTCACATTTCACAAGCTTTCGCTTTCATTTCTATATTTACCAACACACGTTCTGTGATCTGCCCTTTGAAATACAAGGATATCTAAGTTCCTCAACCACAATTAAATTATTTTTAGAATGCTTTTGTAAGTTAGCAATTAAGCCAAAAAACACCTTTCTCTCAAGAATGAAACATGGTCTATTTTGGACAGACTTGCCCATCTACCTATGTGGGTTATAGGTTAAAATACATTCATTACCAGGCATGGTTTCTAGTAGGCAAACACCAGAGAGCAACTTTATTGTATTCCTCCAAAGACGTCATTGCAAATCCCTAAATCCGCTCAGAACTATTTCAGATCAGACATTTACACAATTAATGCAGGCTACCCTGCCTATCCCTAATTTGATGGATTTTGACAGGACAGAATAAGGGTCCCAATATAATATGAATTTCCCATTTCAATTTTCTCTTCAGCTTCCCCTCCTCTGATTCCTATTCAAGTTTAAAAAATGGGCACACTGAGGAGAAATCCATTTGATCCATGCCCACAGGCTGCTTTCAGGGGCTCCTAAACCTGTATTTCTTCTATCCCCATAAATGTATTGCCTGTCTCACAGTCCTTTGTGCAGCAGCAAAGATGAGTGTCAAATCTCAAAGAGCTAAGACCTCAGTGAAAGGTACTCAGCACCACTTTTGGAAATATCTGCCACTTTCCACCCTCCAAGTGTGACGATGGAAAGATCAGCTAAACTAAATGACGTTAACAAACGTCATCTGTGTGGGAGATGCTTACACCCAACATAAAAATGTGAAAAAACAATCCAATCTGTTAACTCAAATTTAAAAGAAGAAGACTGTTCACATAATGATACAATTATAACAAAATCCTTTCAAAACATGATAAGTGTGACTGCAAAGAAACAGGGACGCATTCTAAATTCTGCACAGACAATGTGTAAAATAAATAAAAAATAACTGTCAAAGTCATAGTCACACTGCACTTACCAGCAGAGGTATTGTCTTTCAAGGCATTCAATCATGTTCTGTATTGAATTTATCTTCCTAATAGCATAAATGCAGCCCCTTTGAGAAGAAAATGTTATTATTATCTGTTCATGTCAATATGTTGTTGTGAAAATTTAAAGAAAAAGAAAAATTCATGTGCTTTGTGTTTTTGTGGGAATTCATATTATAAGAGATCCCTTCTGGTGAGCTATGCATCAAATCAGTTTTAAAGGGAGTCGACATAATGAAATATTTTGATAAGAGAGCATACGGGGGAAAAGACTGTGGGTGCAAATACATCACAAAATAAACATTATGAGGGGAAAGCAAATAGCTATAAATTACAGACAGGTGATTTCACACCTATGTATTTCCCTGTAGTTACAAAAAGAATCTCACCATCACACTGAACCATGCTAAAAATAAATCAAATCATATACTTTCTCCACAGGGCTGGAATGATATTACAAACTAGGGAGCCATTCTGGCTCTTTTTATCCTGTCTGGCTCTTTTTAGTTGACCTTTTTCAAGTTACAGATGCCCTTGGGTTAGTCTCTTGAGAAATGGATTAAATTTAAAATACAAGACATAACCTCCTTAAGTGAATGAATCGATTCATTTACAGAGAAAAAGATAACACTGTCTGATAAGTTTTGACAAACTTGCTCAAAAAACCTGTGAAGCCAGAAACTATTTTTAGGGAGATCACTTCGTAGGAAAGGAGACTTATCAAGCAAGGTGATATTGAGGTAAAAGGTAGAGATCCTTTGGTACAATCAGCCGCGTGTCTCTGGGGAGGCGAAGCTGTTTCTCCTCTGTCGCCTCCTCAGTCAACCACGCTCAAAAGGAGGGACCTTGGTGGGGAGCAGAGCGCAGCTAGTGATGAAGACATCCTTAGTGAGGGGGAGTGAGGGGAATGAGGGAGACTGCGCCACAAGGAATGAAGCCTACACTTCACAGCATACAGAGAACCACAAGGAGACATCAGGGGAGGCGCTATGTTCAATATCAGACATGCACGTCTCAGGATGAAGGAAGGAACGCAACCCAAGAAAACAAGAAAGGGCTGCATTGTGAAAGACATCACAAGGTTATTCTTAAGCGATGGTTAAAAGACTCTTGGAACTATTTGAAGATGTACACTTCTGTTTAGTGTGCTGCTTTGAAAAAAAAATGCTGATTTGCTGAAAGTTTATTCTTATCAAAAACAGTGTCTCCATGTCACTGGCAAATCTACAACTTTGTGCTTGTGGATATAACAACCTTGACTAGATAATTATTTGATGTGACTCATTGACTTCACAATCAAAATACTGGACGGCATACAATGATCTTTGCATGATGTCCTCCATTGTTGGTGCTCAGCCGTGACTGGGATTATGTATCTGGGGAGGGGCATTTCTAAATGATGAATGCATGACAGGCAGGAGATGCTGTGTTATACTGGGTATAATAAACATCCCTTGATGTCACGCAGATCAAAATGGTATTTGTTCATTTCAGCAGCATTGGTATAATCAGCACAGCCCTAAGGTGTGCTCTTTAACAATAGTGCCATATGGTGAGTGGGAGCAGAAGAGTCTACTCAGGAAATGCCTACATTTAAAATGATATGCCTAACTTTAAATGTGCCTGCAGGGTCTCTTGCCATTAAATTAGTGTAGTGAGGAGAGGAAAATTGACAATATATTTAGCATAGTGGCTAACTTGGCTGTTAGTGATATAAAAAAAGGCCCGATATAATGGGTACCATTTCCACATTAAATGTCTAAAATTGACTGGACCTAAGTTATATATTTTGTTGAGTTGTGTAATTACACTATCCCAAATATTTCCAACAATGTTCAAATCCAGAGAAATCCATAATTTTTCTCAAGGTAATTGTTTCATTTAGTCGCCTGTCAATGATGTCATATGCCCTTTTTGCTATAACTTCAGGGGAAACACAGGAAACACCAGATGATACATCTGAGAGTGAGGAAGAAAGGAACGTCACAGAATTATACTCAGTAACATTAATAAAGCACTTTTTCTGCCACATCGCATGTTTTCATTAACTGCATGCCATTTCACAACACAGCAGAGACCTAATTAATTGATTTCATATTTCAATATCAATCAAGCTTACTACGATGTGCTATTATAACAAGTGGGTAATGCGTATGGTAACGTTATAACGTTACAACAATTCAAAAGGGCCTTCAAGATACTGTGTCGCTACCCATGGTGAGAGTATTTGGCCACTCTGTGCCTGGTGGACTTCAACACAGGATTTGGAGGCAATCCGTGGGGGTTCTTGATAGCTACTATTTTGCTAATATTTGTGACCAGTTTTCCAAATCACATGGTTCTGGCCATGATACAAAAATGCAGAGTTCATAGCTGATAAACAGTTTCTCAGGCAAAAACATTCCCTTTTACTGGACAGAATATGAGCAGATGACATGATGCAACCATCAGATGCTTGTTTTTTGTTTACTGTGTGAAATCTTTGGGTATGAAAACAGGCTTACTCATGAGGCTATAGCCTTGGCGCACACTGGCTGCCCGGCTGATGAGTGCCTGGTGAATGTCAACCGAATGAGGCACTGAATGAGCCAGAGGGTAAAAATGGCTTGTTGTTAATGTGGCCTCAAATGAGATACAGTGCGGCAGCAAATATGATTGCAAGTTTATGCCACCACCCAGATGAAGCTAATTGTAGCAAGATGGCAGCAATGTATTTCACCGTGTGTCCAATGAAGGTTTAAGATTTCGCTGCTAAATTAATTGAAAGATCCGACACTTTGGTGCATTTTGAAGTAACATCAAGTAAAGGGAAAACATTTTTCTGACAAAACTCTGATAGCATGGAAAGAAGACAAAAAATCTGACAGAAATGTTTTAGTATAGACTAAGTGATGCACAGACTACCAGTTCAATGTTGGGTAGAGAGATCCTTGAGGAAGCCCATGGGTTGTTTATTTTTGCCTCAATTATCACCCCAGGGTTTAGCTCAAAGACAGACATTTAATAATTCATCTGCTCTTTGAATTCATTTCATTCTTTTCTTTTTTTTCCTTCAATGGGCTCCAAGCCAGAAAGTTTTATCGGTGCTGTGAGCTGCTCCCAGTCAGCGAAACTGAATAATGGTAGTGGGAAGTGTCGGTGAGGAGGAGTAGTAGTAAGAAGTGGGAAGGGGTCACACAATTTCGTTGAAAAAAAAGAACTGCTAATTTCCAGATACAACAATCTCTAAGGGACTGTTAAATATGAACAAGTTACAAAAAAAAAAGATATGGCTGATGCACTGTATATATCACAAAATGAAACAGAGGATGTTGTTGCCTTCCACATGAAACATTTTTGCACCAAATCAATTGAACAGACACAGTAGGACATTAAGTGTGATGAGCAGGAATGTGACACAGAGGATAAATGAGAGAGTAATGGAGAATCACATCAAGGACTCTTGAACAATCCCCTATGGTGACCCGAGGCATGCTAAAAGACGACATGGCAAACACTTCAGACTACAACTGATGAGTTTGACAAAATTGGCATCCTTTCTGAGAGAGCTGAGAATCACGTGTCGAGTCTGGCCAAGATGCTCTCTTCACTTCCCGAAAACAAGTACAGGACCACAGAGGGAACAGCCTCTCCCTAGCAATCCATCAAAGCCCGCCACCCAAACAGGCCTCTTCACACACACAAGCACGCAGTCCCTAAACTCTTCCTACTAGTACACCAAACTGCTGTGTCTTCAGGCATTGCTGTCTTTGGGCTCGTATGTCATTAATCCCACCCATTTATAAGTGAGCGCCTAAATATACACAGCGCTTAATTAAAGTTGGGCATCCATTATTGAAGCGAATGCTAGTTTTATGGAATGAGAAGGTAATTAGTCCCTCTACACCTTAGCGCTCATCTCTGTTTCTGGGGGTTATAAACACCAGCCCTGCCGCCTCATGAAGGGTATCCTTTAAATTACATCCTCACGTTTTACAAAAGGTTAGAAGAAAGGATTTCTGGAATTACGTGACAGGATGTTTAAACACAAGGGCTATTAAGATGTTCTTCATCCAGCGGAGGAGTCGTAACCCAACGGTCATCCGGTACAGACAACAACACAACACCCTTAGTTGTCTCGCACACTGTGCACTGATCAACAAGGAGCAGGCTTCCCAAGGTCAGGCTCCGTTATGAGGAGACAAATAACCTTTCCTTGTAATCTTTGGAATGTCGCATAGGAATCACTTTGGGTAATAACAAATAATGACCCTATCTCCACCATTGGGAAAAGAGGTATTGATTTCTTTCACCCACCAAAGACTGAAATTATGACCTTAGCCGTACAGGGATGGATATGTCAGTGTTTGCAGAATGAAATATCTATTTTATGTGATTGGTGACGGGACAGAAGTCTATCCCTCAAGTGTTGAAATCATTATATACTGAATATTATACTGTAAGAACATCACACACTTGAAAATCAAGTCCACTACTTCATACATGCAAATTAAAAGTTCATCAAAACACCAACGTGTTGAGGCTAAACAAGTATACTTCAAAATGTAGCTCTTAATTGTTTTCATAATTTTTTTTTATGAAATCATACACTCAAGATGTTCCACAACTTGCATTTCCATTTTAATTTCTTTGATTGCAGCAGGACCATTCTTAAATGTGAAGGACTATCAAGCAGTTTAAGGAACTTGCAATTATATAAAAGTTCTGCATTTAATATGGTTGGAACACAATTCAGATGCCATTATTCTATTATTTGTAACAAAATAGAAGATCTTGTGTGCACTTTAAAATCTTTTAGATATTCTTGTTTAGTATTTTCTTTTCTCAGTGAGGCATTGAAGGAGATTGCAGGATAGTGTTGAAAGACTCCTTACTACTTAGTAACACAGTTAAAGCTATTAGAACATTTTGCAGCTGATAACATCTGCAGTGCTCTACCCTGCATCAGTGTTGCTCTAAGCAGACTGTTGCATGTAAAAATACATTTGAATGAACTTGAACATGTGTAGTTTCCCTTTGTAACACTGGCCTAAGGGTAATGACTAACAAACCAGTGTTTTACAAATTTTGACATGCATTTTTAACTGTAACTAAAGTGAAATAACTTCCTTTTCTGTTGACCCACAGCCAACACCAGTAGGCAATGATTATTATGAATAAGATGAACTAAGTCTTTCTTAGTGAAGTTCTGACCTCAGTTTTTTATGATCTCTTGTTTTCTGGAAATGATAATCCCATTAATGTTTCTGTTGTTCTTTGATGTAATTCAGCTATATCCCCTTCATCGAAACTATAACAGAGAGGAAATGTATGTATAAACACACACACGCACACACACACATACACACACACACACACACGTGATTGGCTGATTAGAAATTTACGTTAACAAGCAGTTGAACGGGTGGTTCTCGATGCATTTAGGAATGTAGACATGGTCAAGACGATTAAGTGACTTTGAACGTGGCATGGTTGTTGGTGCCAGATGGTGGTGATGGTGTGATGGTATGGGGGATATTTTCTTTGCACACTTCGGACCCCTTAGTACCAAATGAGCATTGTTTAAACGGCACAGCCTACCTGAATATTGTTGCTGACCATGTCCATCTCTTTATGACCGCAGTGTACCATCTTCTGATGGCTACTTCCAGCAGGATAACACGCCATTTCACAAAGCTCAAATCATCTCAAACTGGTTTCTTGAACATGACGATGAGTTCACTGTACTCAAATGGCCTCCACAGTCACCAGATCTCAGTCCAATTAAGCACCTTTGCGATGTGCAATAACTGTAATGCCCTTTATATAATAACTAAATGTACCATCACAATATACAAGAATATACTCTCACTATGTACTCATATAAGATGAGGCCCTGCATCTGTGTGTGTGCGGATGCGAGTGAACTTGTCCCTTCAGTAAGATTGCATGAGACAATAACAGGTTGTGGAAAAATGGGAGTAAGTAGCAGACTGCTGATTCAGAGTCCAGGTTGACCTGACCAGAGTTTTGTCTCATGCAGCCTGACTGTATGATCACACACACTGTAGTGTTTATGCGCCACATTGTCCTTGAAAATAGGGGGACTGTGACCAAAGTCTCTGGGAATAGCTGAGGTTACACATCTGATGGCTGGGGGGGGGGAGGGTATAGAGGTCACCATGATCTGGCTGTTTTTAAAGGCAGAATAGTGTATGTGAAAGCAAGATGTTGTGTGAATTAAAAGGTAACTGATAAAAAGAAACATTTTGGATGACATAAGTCAGAACCAGTTTGGCCAAAGGACTAAACACGAGAGGACCACCACCCAGTTTAGGGTATAAAACATTGTAACATTGCTTTATCATAAATGATCATACAGTAATGCAACAATAATTACATTTACAGGCGCAGAGCAACATAACAGCTCCTTCAGGTTAAAGGATACAAATTTGCCAATGCAGTGCATGTTAAAATGCCCTAGTTATGGGTACATCTTGGTACTGCATCTTATTCATGTTCCTCATAATCAAGATAAAAGCTTGTTGGTGCAGTTGTCCAGGGGATATAATATATAGTGTACATAAAAAAAAACTAAATCCGACAAACAAAAGCAAAAGCTCTCATTTATTTTGGTATAACAAGCTTGTAAATGTTAAGAATATTGTACATGATGCTTTGCCTGCAACTCCAGAAATCATTTATTCATAACGTTGCATTCATCACTGAATATAGCTTGAGCTAAATTGGTCATCATAGTAAGGCTATGGCAGTCGTTTGGCCAACATATGCTCTTGCAGTGCAGGAAGAAAAGACTTTCTAAACTTTCCAGAGAGTGAAGGACAGTAGCGGAGGTACCAAGAGTTCATGGTTTAGCCTTTAAAACTGGATGATTGAATTTCTTGGCAGGGGATTCATTAAAATGATAATTCTTATTTATGAAGCCCTTTAAAAAATTAAAATACTCTCCGTGTACGGCTTCCTATTAATTAACTTTTTTTCCTCTCATTTTCTTTCTTTCTCCTTTCTACTTTTTTCTTTACTTCCCACTGAACTTGACACACTAATAGGTTATGAATAATTCTGTTTCAGTTTAGACGGCAATTAGCCACGATGCCAGAGGCCATTCTTCTTTCTCTCTTGTGGAGTGGTGATTTAAGACCCAGCTGAGTTAGGGTGCTCCAACCATCCCACGACTACATCATTCACTTCTTCCCACCCAACGCTGAAACAAGAAACAGTTAACTAAGTAAATCCCCTCCCATTGATAAATTCTTAAACTGACGTCAGTTTAGGGAAGCACTCAAACAGAGGCATGGGATTGGTCATTAAAATGAACAGAACTCAGGGTCAAGGGCTTATAGCCAAAAAGAAAGAAAAGGCTAAGTTAAAATAATTTTTAAAAAGAAACATGAAAACCATAGGCAGTTCTCAGAGGCACAAAATGTAATAATGGAGTAATATCATCCCACGGTGTCTCTCTCTGGTGTTCCACTGAAGATTTTTACCATTGCTAATTAGTCATAGGACCACATGGAGAACAGCATGTCTTTGCTGCTGGAATTGATACATCAGAGGCAAGCGAAGCAGCTGTCGTTAGGAGGACTTAAATACAATAATTACAGCACAGAATGAGCAATGGGCTGCAGGCACACAACCTCCTCTAGTGATTGAATGAGATCATGGTATCATGGTAACTGAATAATGCTAATGGTGGTTATGTAATAAAGGCAATAATGTTTGAAGTAAATGGAAGAAAGTAAAGAGTCATTATTAAATCCATATAGCTGATAGGCAGATAGACATAAATAGATACAAGAGCAAAGTGTTTCATCCAAAAATGTAAATCCTGGAAAAGTAGAGGCCAATGAGACAGTGCACCAACGCTGAAGATATCTCTACACTTGGTGTTACAGCAATAAGACATCATTCCTATCATCTTGAATTTTCAGTTGGATCGATTTCTTGACCCTGAGAACACACCCTTGGATTTGGAATTAAGTCTATTTCTGTTAGGTTCATAGTTGAAGGAAGCGATAACCTTTGAATGGCAGACATTCTAGGTCCAGATCACCACAAAATTTTATAAATTTTTCTGTAGCCATAGGTCTATCGGTCCACAAACTTTCAAGGAAATGTGTTTATTAATTCTTGACAGAGAATCATGACTACGGGACTTAAAAATAGCCACAACAGAGCAGCAGCAAAAATACATAAATAATAATAATAATAATAATAACGAATACTCAACCTAAAAAAATCACCTTTTTGTAAAATATCTTTGGTATTCATTGGACAAGGGTGATTAATCCACTTGTTGCCTGTAGTGCCATTGTTTTCTTCTCTGAGCCAACATCCATCTGAGTGGCTTTTCATTTCTCAAATGTTTTCAACATGAAGCAGAAAGAGCTGATGGGTGATGTTCTCAAATTCATACCAGGCCGGTGCAGACATAGCCTGATCACCGCTATTAGAACAGTCTCATATTCTGCTAGAACCCCCTCTCTCCCAGAATAATAAAAAAAATGTGAGGGAACAACAACTGTAGGAGGCATGGCCTCATGTCTGCATAGTGTGTGCGTCAGCAGACACGAGCAGCATTGGCCTTGCAAGGTTCAGGGCTGGTTTAAAACAGTAGATGGCCTGTTGAGCCATTTTCAACCCATGAAATGCTATTAACACCAGCATTGATGTGTTTCAGCGCAGTACAGTCATATCATTTAGTTTACAGCTCAAAAAACAAAAAATAAACAAGTTGTGGACACATTATTGACATAATTTCATCGTTGCAGTTATTTACACATCCAGCAGTTGTAAAAGCAACATTTCATTCATTTGTAGTAGTGTACAGTACGTGATGTTCATGTAAAACAGCTGTCTGCTGTGGCCAAAAACAACTCTTTGTGAAGGGAGTTATAAAACTATCGATTATAGCCACTTTAAGCAAAGCAGTGAAGCCTCTCTTGCTCGTTTTAGATATGAGAATCAGCTAAATTCTAGTCTAATCTAACTAAAACAAGTATGCCATTGGCGAAGAAAACAGCAACTTATAGTACTATCAGTTTTAAAACATCCCCCCTCTGGCACCTCACATAAAACTTCCTCAAACTTTTGTGAGTGCTCAAGACGGATTTGTCTCCTGCCTGAAGGCCTACACCACATCCAGTGTTTCAATCTTTGTCATAATGTCCAACCCGCTGTCTTTGAACAGTCCTTCTCCATGCACTGCATGTCCCACCCAAGCATCCTGTTGTAACCAGAAACACACTGAATGCAGAAAAGAAGACCCCACTGAAAGGATGTTTCCTTAGCTTTAAAATATAAATGAAGTGATGCTACTCACACATAACGGTAAGAAAAACATTCCCTGAAGCCAGGACAACCTTCTCCCTCGTGGCCCGGTCATAGATGCCCACATGGCATTCGTAAGGCCCGTTGTCTGAGATCCGTACTTCTGGGAGCCTGTAAAATACAATGCAAGAAATTGTTATTTTATGAGTGGATACTAATCTTTGCCTTTTATCAACATTGACACAGTGATGCACAAAGAAAACATTTGATTAGGAAGTGAATAGGTGGGCAAATAAATATTAATGTTCATTGATATGAAGTTAAGAAAGACTGCATTACCAAAGCACAAAGCATTGTGAATAGAGGCTTAATTCAGGTCAATCAGTCATCAGACACTTAACTCTAACACTCAATACACCAGAGTGGATATATTCTTCTCAACATGACACTGGTAAATGAAGTAAGTGTTTGTTCTGATGGATAAATGCTGTTGTGGCACTGTGAGGTGCCTCAGAGGAGGTAATCAGAATAATCCACCTTACCGTACATTCTTTGGATGACTTATCCAACACGTTGAGTGTTTTGAACGTTTTTGAAATATCTCAAAAGCTGAAAGGGACATATTTAAAATGTTGGTACCTATACAATCACCACTTTCCATCTGCAACAACATTCATGTTTTGTATCTCAACATGTATTGAGATACTTCCACTGGAAGTTGCCAAAGTCAGAAGAAAATCGTCAATGTACTGTAAACACTTTAGTTTCTGCACTGGTTTTAAATGAAAGATGTTTACTGATTTAACATATTATATATATATAATATATATATATATATATATATACACTACCGTTCAAAAGTTTGGGGTCACCCAAACAATTTTGTGTTTTCCATGAAAAGTCACACTTATTCACCACCATACGTTGTGAAATGAATA
>JAVQJL010048040.1:0-12270 GCA_036024295.1 Nannoperca obscura
ATCAGCCAATCACATGACAGCATCACAGCTGCTGCACATCCATCATGTGAGTCTGCTGTTGCACCACGTCCCAAAGCTGCTCTGTTACAGATCTGGTGACTGGAGGCCGCTTGAGTGACGCTTTTATCCAAAGCGACTTCCAGATCAGAGCTTTACATAAAGTGCATAGAAGTAGCTGAAGAAGCTGTAAGTAAGAACATCGCTGCCAATGGCAGAATCCAAAAGAGCATCACATCTAACAACAGATCTTTGTACATTATCAAATACAATACATTCAAAATAAGATGCAGTTCGACTATAATATCGGCCATGTCGAAGAAACCACTTTGAGATTATCTGATCTTTGTGACATGGAGCGTTATCCTGCTGGAAGTATCCATCAGAAGATACTGGTCATAAAGGAAGAGACGCGGTCAGCAACAACACTCAGGTAGGCTGTGGAGGTTAAACGATGCTCAGGTGCATTTGTTCTGCTAGTGGGTAAGACCAGACACAACCACCACCAAAGACATTGCTGAACTGTTTATTCTGGAACAGTTCCTAAGAATGGTGAATCCAGAGATGGGAGTTTGGATTTGAATCCCATCGGTAGGCAGTACGCTCCGAATACACCCACCCACACCAAGAAGCCAGTCAAGTCAAATGTGAGGTGCTTATTTATATAGTTCCATTACATAACAAAGCTATCTAAGAAGGTGAATCAGTGTCGAGCATTAATGGGATATGAGTGTGTACGGATGGAGAGTGAGTGGAGAGAAAGGAGCTCAGTGCATCATGGGAAGTCTCCTGGCAGTCTAGGCCTATAGCAGCATAACTAAGGGGGTCAGGGGTCACCTGAGTCAGCCCTACTATAAGCTTTATCAAAGAGGAAAGTCTTAAGCCTACTCTTGAATGCTCTTTTGACTCTGTGTTTCTGCTCTCTGCTACAGGACTCGCCCTCTCCGGTTGACCCCCAGAAGCCTCAGGCCTCTTGAGACCATCTGACCTCTGACCGCCTCTCTGGTTTTATGACATCATCATGTATTTTATTTTATGTTATTTTATTTTGTCAGTTCATCAGTTAGTGTGTTGGACTTTTATTGATCAGGAATGAGGTTTGTGTCTTGTCTGTCAACACTGCTCTCTCTGGACCAATCAGAAGTCAGACCTGACCTATCAGTGAAAGTGGGCAGGACCTGTTCTTTGTCTTTTTTTTCTATTTCTATTTGAACAATGTTTAATTAACCTGTTTCCTTCTTTCTGCGTGTGGAGGTGGTTGTGGGGGGTGGGTGAACTGAAGCAGCCATGTTGGATGATGTCACTCATGTATGAAGTGTGTCCTGTCCTGCTGATGTCATCATGTTTGGGGGATTTTAGGACCTTTTTAGAGGAGTGACAATAAAACCAAAGTTCATCAATAAATTAATTTGTTTTTTCTTTAGTTTCTTCTTTTCTGAAACTTGTTTGTTTTTGAACATAAACACATTAAATGAAATGTAATCAATATAAAGATGATGGTGGTCACTGTTTTAAATAACATCATTCAGCAATTTTAATGATAATCTTTATTTATACAGTTACAAAATTCATCAGGTGAAAAACAAAGAATTAAAGTATAGAAAGAATAAAAAGAATACACCAACAACGAAGCATTATTAAAATCTAACCTGAATAACTGCTATGAAACTTTAATAGAATTCATTTTCCAGCTTTTTATCTTTTAATTCACACAAAACTAAACATCACTTCATATTTAACAAGTTTCACATGCTAGCAGCAATAAACTACAACAGGTGGATATAAACTACAGCAGGTGGGTGTAAACAGGTGGATGTAAACTACAACAGGTGGGTGTAAACAAGTGGATATAAACCACAACAGGTGGATGTAAACAGGTGGATGTAAACTACAACAGGTGGGTGTAAATAGGTGAATGTAAACAGGTGGATGTAAACTACAACAGGTGGATGTAAACAGGTGGATATAAACAGGTGGATGTAAACTACAACAGGTGGATATAAACAACAGGTGGGTGTAAATAGGTGGATGTAAACTACAACAGGTGGATATAAACTACAACAGGTGGGTGTAAACAGGTGGATATAAACTACAACAGGTGGGTGTAAATAGGTGGATGAAAACTACAACAGGTGGATAGAAACTACAACAGGTGGGTGTAAATAGGTGGATGTAAACTACAACAGGTGGATAAAAACAGGTGGATATAAACTACAACAGGTGGATGTAAACAGGTGGATGTAAGGTACAACAGGTGGATAGAAACAGGTGGATATAAACTACAACAGGTGGATGTAAACTACAACAGGTGGATGTAAACTACAACAGGTGGGTGTAAACAGGTGGATGTAAAGTACAACAGGTGGATGTAAACTACAACAGGTGGATGTAAACTACAACAGGTGGGTGTAAACAGGTGGATGTAAAGTACACCAGGTGGATGTCATCTACAACAGGTGGATCGTCACCTTCAGAACCGTGAACTGTTGAGTGTGTTTATCGTGATTGTAGTTTACCTCCGATTTTTATCACAGAACTGAAACTGAGTTTTATATAAAAGCAGACAGACAGGCAGGCAGAGAGACAGGCAGTGTCATTACATTAATTTCTAAATGTATTTTCATTTATTTAAAACATTCTTTATATAAATATCATTTTTTGTTTTTCATTATCGTCACATTTAGGATTCACTGTAACGACTGCAGGAAACAAAGTCTCTGAGAGGCTGAAGTCTGGACGAATACAATAAAATAAATCACTTTTATTAAAGGAGAAGAGGGGTAACAGCGCCCCCGGTGGCCGCCTCTGTCTCCGGGCAGCCTCCGGTAAACAGCGCCCCCGGTGGCCGCCTCTGTCTCCGGGCAGCTCGGGGATTTCCTGGGCGGAAGCAGCGGAGGGGGTTTCCAGTGTGATCAACCCAGTCCTCCCCGCTGGATCTGAACTGGATCCCAGTGACTTCTCTCTCACAGGACCGATAGAACCCGGAGAGCCCGCAGAACACGGAACCTGGACCCGGACCATGAGGAGTCCGCCTGAGGCCCGGAGGCTCCGAGGCAGCGGCAGGTTGACGGTTTGAATCCCGGAGAGAGTCGAGGAGCTGCTGAGCTGAGCTGTGGCCTGCAGAGGAGATTCATGTGAGTCCCGGAGAGCAGAGTCTCAGTAGAACACCAGTAGAACCTGACAGGAGAACCTGGCAGGAGAACATGTTAGCTCCGTTAACGGAGGGAAGCAAGAGATGCTACAGCTAGCTGTGTGTGTGTGTGTGTGTGAGAACTGAAATTATCTTTATTGAACAAACAGCAGAGACACAACAAGCTAAAGAAGCTAACTGTTAGCTTCAGATGTTTACATCAAACCGACCAACTGACCGATACGTGATCGATACGTGATCAATACATGAAGCCTACATCAGTTACACAGACTACAGAACTACAGCCAGACCTGAAAAATCAAACCCAGAAAGGAAAAGATTCAGTGGATGTCAGAGCTGCTTAAAGTGCAGATTTAAGGTGGAATTATTAATTAACACAAACCATGCGGATATATAGTATTCACACACTAATCATCTGACTAAAGAAGTATTATTATTATTTATGAAATTAGAACTTTAATGCAGAGCTGCAGCTGATCGACTGATCATTATGGGATGTTGTTATGGACTAATCATTATGGGGTTAATAATGAGCACATTGATTTTGAATGCAAAAACAAAAAGATACATTTTACAGTGAAAGATGAAATCAAATAAATCAGCTCACAGATTCAGCAATAAAATAATCAGATTATTGATTCTGTTGCTACTCGATTGATCAAACATATTGAAAGATGATGAATAAATCCATCACAGTCAGACAGTCTGTCTGTCTGTTACATGTGTTAATATGTTAAATAGGCAGACAGACAGGCAGAGAGACAGACAGGCAGAGGAGTCGTTGGATTAGGGACACGTTGGGTTCAGGTGGCCCACCTCCAGAGGCCTGAGCGGGGGTCATGGTGGGGTCAGCCCAAGGTGCTGCAGGCCGCCGGACCTAATGGGATCATTTTAGCCACCAGCTGGAGGACCCCCGTCCCATCAGATCCACCTGGTTATCTGAACCCCCGTCCCATCAGATCCACCTGGTTATCTGAACGACTAAACCAGACTGGGAGGTGATTCCTTCTCCAGCTACCAGTAAGCTGCACATATGAAACTACACAGAAGTCCTGAGCCAAACCTGCTACGATGTGACAAAGACTGCAGGTTTATTAAAGACACTTCTCTGAAAGGACAGTTCAAATTAAGACAATAAGTCTTAAATGAAAGCAGCTTCATGTGGACGAACTCTGAGCAGCAGATCTTCTTCTTCGTCTCATTTCATGTCTGGTTTGTTTTAGCGTCCTCTGCTGGTTGGAATTCAAACATCCAGAAATGCCTCTTCAGCTTTTATTTAAGCTGAACTTTCCACAGTTTCTCTTCAGCTGTTTGTGTATCAGCTGTTGCGTGCTGCAGGAAAACCCCCTCTGCTGCTGAGAACTGAAACACCCAGTTCCTGCTCTGAGAGCTCAGTCATGATTTCACTGATTTTGTTCTCTTCTCTGAGGGACCAGACCCCCCCCCCACTCTGTGGCGAACACAGGAAGTCTGACAGCTGTGAAACAATAAGAATAAATCACGTCTCAGCTTTCTTTGACTTATTTCTGTCAGATTCAAACAGTGTTTCCAATGAACGTATGGATCTGAAGTTGGATGGTTGTTTATTGTTTATGTTATCAATATACTTCTGATTTCTGACATTTAGTATCATTCAAGTCTTTTATTTTGAAGTTTGGTCAGGAACTCAGTCAGTTTGTGATGATGTCATGGTGTGTGTGTGTGTGTGTGTGTGTGTGTGTGTTGTAGTCAGTTGGAAAAGCCCCTAGCATCCCCACAGCTGAGCCATAACAGGAAGTGTGTCTGTGTGCAACAGCTGATTGTGTGGTCAGGGTTAAGGTCAAAGGTCACATTGTGCTCACTTGACTTTTATTATTATTATAGAAGTTTTTGTCCTTCGACTTCAGCTGCTCTGAAATGGAGGTGTGTGAACTTCATCTACAGACGTCATTCACACTTTAAATAAAGCTGCAGATGTTGGATAATTAGACTTCCAGTCTTCTTTTTAGACTTCTATTGACATTTTCTGAGTTTGTAGTGAGTGTGCAAGGTGCAGTGACCTCACTACAGCATCCACCTGAAACACCACTTCAACTCCTTTCACTGCTTTCACTTTCAGCACTGTCCCTCCATCATTCTTCTTTTGGCTCTTTCACCTCATTGGACACATCAACCGATTTCACCTTGATTTGTTGGAACGTTTCTATTTGTATGGGTTTAATAGCTGAAGTTGTGTCCATTGTCCAAATTGTGTTAAATAAGAGAAATATTATGGGTTTTTTCTCAGTCACCCCTACGAGTCCTGTCTACCAGTCATATAGCTCTGGTGCACCCACTTCGTCATCCTACCATGGCTTATCTTTCAAAGGAATCCATTGCAGATGACAGCTAAAGTCTCCGGAGACTCGACAGCAGCTTAATAATCACTCACAACGGTACCGTGAGTCGGGAACACTTTTGTCTTCGCTCAGCTCGGGGGGTTGTGGATTTCTGTGGTTGGGAATACTTCCTTGTTTTGAGTTTTGTTTTGTTGGATAACTGGGAAATTCTAAAGTGTTGTGAGTGTTTTTGCTGCTTTATAAACTGAACTGAATAATATGGTACTAAAATGGACAACAAAGAGCTTTTTGAATCTTTTGCTCTAATATAAGCATTAACCACTGGTGTGGTAGAGTTTATTTAAATGGAGTGTTTTATTCCACTTCCTTTCAATTAATGACGAGTTTACATTTATTTATTTGTGTTGTGAAATAAATAACCAAGGGTCATGTTCTGAATGCACGTGTCCTTTGGGTGGTTTCATATTGACTTAAACTTTTGTGAACGTACTCATAGGAGTTAAAGGAGTAAAAAAAGAATTGCTGAAAAGTGTTGATGTGTCATTTGACAGGTAAGGAGGGAAGTTCTGCCCAGTCAATCCCAGAATCAGACGAGAAGTTGGGTGTCAGTTTACTGTTAAAGGAACATTTTGTGAATCTTGTTTTTATGTTATTTGGTTAACTGTAATATCATTAACTCCCCCTCCTCCCCCCTCAGGTCATGTCAGCAGGGAGGAGTGCTGACGGGAGGGAGCTGCTGATTCCCCTCCAGCAGGCAGCGCCCTCCCTGGCCACGAGTTCAGGTGTCCCTGCAGGTTTTCTGCCTCTTCATGGAGGATTCAGAGATCACTTTGTAGAAATTCCAGAACCCAAATACTGCTGTGAGGCCTGCAGGCTGGTCCTGTGTCAGCCTCGCCAGACCGAGTGTGGACACCGCTTCTGTCAGAGCTGCATCAACGACATTCTGAGGTGAGACAAGTAGACAGGAAGTGGTTTCTATGTGAGTGCTACGTCACCTTTCAACTTAAAGAATAATATCAGACCCAACTTTCAGATATCTCTTAGACCTGAAAGTCTTTATGGTCAGATGTCTTTATAGTGTGGTCACCTGTACGGGTGCTTTTAGAACAGGTGTAGGTAACAACCTCCTGAATTGCATTTGACACAGTGAACTCAGATCCTCCTCACCACCATTATAGGACTGGGGGTCTCAGGGTCGGCACTCTTTCTGTTTTCATCCGACCCAGTGGGTTTGTGATGTGGAAAGGTTTGGTGTCTGAACCACACAGCCTGACAAAAGGAGTTCCACAAGGCTTTGTCCTGGGCCTTCTTCTCTTCCACACAAGGAGACTTGGTTCTGTCGTACATGGCTGTTCCTGCACTGCTATGCAAATGACATCCAGTTATTCTCGTCATTAACCACATCACAACACTGGAGGAATCCCTGCTGGGAGATACGGCAAAATAGGATCTTGATAATTCTTTCCATATTAATCAATGTTGTTATTTATCATGATGTACAATTTGATAATGCTGTCACTTTAAGAAGTATTCTGATAATGAACCTTAGCATTGCACATCTGCAGTCACTGCCCTTCTACAGCGGAGTCACTGCACATCTACAGTCACTGCCCTTCTACAGCAGAGTCACTGCACATCTGCAGTCACTGCACATCTTCTACAGCAGTCGCTGCACATCTCCTACAGCAGAGTCGCTGCACATCTTCTACAGCAGAGTCGCTGCACATCTTCTACTGTAGTACTGAACATGTTTTTAGTTGTTTGTTTAAAAAAGGTACACTCTGAGATTTGCTTGATATCAGGCTTTTGCCTCTACATGGTTTGAATGCACGTATTGTAAAACGGTTGTGATGTCATGTGGAGGTTCATGCTCTGACCAACAGGTTGTCACCATGTTTGTCCTCAGTTCAATCGGTAACTTTATGCCATCTCTCCTCCTGCAGTCATACAAAGCCAGTATGCCCAGATGACATGGTGCCTTTGGTCAAAGACAAGGTGGGCAGGAAGTGACATCACAACAGAACTCAAGTTGTCATTAATTATTGATTAATTATTGATCCCTTTCTGAACCTTCTGTGTTTATTTTTTAGATCTTCAGAGACGTTTGCTGCCATCGGGAGATTATGGCACTTAAGGTTTACTGTCGCAGTGAAGCTAATGGCTGTCAGGAGCAGATGAGTCTGCATCAGATACCTGTGAGAAAAACAATATGTTCATACACTGTTATCACCCTGCTCTCTGATTGGCTGTAGGGTATGCCAATATAAATCCTATGTGTGGACACCTCGAACACAGTTTAACCACTGAGGACCACTCTGTCTGTCTGTCTGTAGGACCACCTCAACGTGTGTCCGTTCTTCGAGGTTCCCTGTCCGTTGGGTAAATGTAAAGAACGAATGATGAGGAAAGAGATTCCCGACCACCTCAGCTGGAAGTGTAAACACAGAGAGAGCAGCTGCGAGTTCTGCATGACCAAGATGCCTCTGACTGACCTGCAGGTATGTCACGACATCACTGCTGACCAACTTTCAGGTAGACCAGCACCAACGGTCTGAGGACTAGTACCAGAGGTTGTGTCTGCCTGAACGAGGTAACATCACCACAGCTTTGTCGTGGTGATGGACACGAGTTGAACTTAAGGTGGTACCTTGACCTCCTGCCTCTTCAGACTGGAGGTTTTCGTAGTCCCAGACACGGCATTGACCTATGAGGACTTGACACAAACTGACCTGAGAACTGGAACCTTTTAAAGATTGATAAGGAACGTTAGATTGGACACTGAGTCAGAGTGTTCGTGTGGTTGTTGGACGGCTGCTGGTTTGACGCTGTTGTTCCTATTCTGTTGTTTTCAGAAACACAAAGACACGGTGTGCCCGGCGTTCCCAGTGTCGTGTCCAAACCACTGTTCCTTCTCCTCCCTGCCCAGGAGTGAGGTACTGATCCTTCCTCCTGGTTCAGTGTTTCACCTGTACCGCCCCACAGCAGCACTTAATACTGATGATACTAACTGAGTGCTTTTGTGTTTCAGCTGTCCAGTCACCAACACGACTGTCCCAAAGCTCAGGTGAGCTGTCAGTTCCACCGCTATGGCTGCACCTTCAAGGTAACTCCTCATCCTCTTCCTCTCCTTCTCCGGTCGAATGTACCACCACGTAGATACGATGTCTACTGTGTTTCTTTGTGCTTCAGGGTTTGAATCAGGACATGAGGCAACACGAGTCCACATTTGCAGCTGAACACCTGAGAATGATGGCTAACAGAAACTCAACGTTGGAGAACAAGGTAACCATAGCAACCAGGTAACCATAGCAGGAGGTTCAGTGTGAGATCACTTGACCGATCTCTGCTTTTATTTCCAGGTGGAGGACGTTAAAGGGGAATTGTTGGAGAGGTATAAGGTGCTTCCTGCTCTCAGCAGTCGTCTGTCTGAACTGGAAAACCAGAACGACGAGCTGAGAGAGAAGAACCGACAGATGGAGCAGAAACTGGCCACCATGCAGGTAATAAGGCAATACACTTATATAGACTGTAAGTTCAAATGCCATAAAACAAGTAAAGTAAAGAAAAAATACCACACACACTTTAAACCTTACATGAATACACCCTGGATCAGTACAGGTTGACATGTTTTTAATGTGGGTGGGAACAATAACACTGAAGAGTGTGGCACAGTGACACAACTGAAACCAAAGACTGGGGGTGGAGCCTTATCAACTTCACTGGTCCCTCTCCTCATCTCTCTCTTCCTATAGAAACTGATGAGCTCCCACTCAGAGAAGCTCCTGGAGGTGGAGCTCGAGCTGCGTTCTCTCCGTATGCTCAGAGAAGAGGTGGAGAACCTGAGAGGAACGCTGGAGAACGTCCGGACGAGACTGAACACTCTGGAACAAGGGGGACGCAGTGGGACCGGATCCACAACACACACTCTGGGTCAGAACACACTCACTAGGGACTTGGGGTGGGGGGGGACTCACACATTGAAATCAATAAGTCAATAATAAATATCCCCCCCGCAGCATCCCTGGAGACTCAGCTCCATCGACATGATGACATGCTGAGCGTCCACGAGATCCGACTGGCCGACATGGACCTGCGTTTCCAGGTTCTTGAGACGGCGAGCTACAACGGGACTCTGATTTGGAAGATCCGCGACTATAAGAGACGGAAACAGGAAGCGGTGGCAGCGAAGACGCTGTCGCTGTACTCGCAGCCATTTTACACGGGATACTTTGGGTACAAGATGTGCGCCCGTGTCTACCTGAACGGAGATGGCATGGGCAAGGGGACGCACCTGTCGCTGTTCTTCGTTGTGATGAGGGGCGAGTACGACGCCCTGCTGCCCTGGCCCTTCAAACAGAAGGTACAGACTGGTTACTCACTACTTTACTGACTGGTTTACTGTCAGGTTTACTGACTGATTACCATGCTGCCCTGGCCCTTCAACTCACTGGTTTACTGACTGTATTTCATAAGCATAAGTTGAAGTATTTTATTTCTCTTTTGGGTTCAAGCAGGTTCAACTTTCAGTTGTTTTGGGGCTAAAATTATGCTGACCCGTCTGTCTCTCTGTCTCTCTGCCTGCCTCTGTCTCTCTGTCTGTCTCTCTGCCTGCCTCTGTCTCTCTGCCTGCCTCTGTCTCTCTGCCTGTCTCTCTGCCTGTTAGGTGACTCTGATGCTGATGGACCAGGGTCCATCGAGGAAACACTTGGGTGATGCCTTTAAACCGGATCCAAACAGCAGCAGCTTCAGGCGTCCTGCAGCGGAGATGAACATCGCCTCCGGCTGTCCCCTGTTTGTGTCTCAGAGTGTCCTGGAGAAGGGCAGCTACATCAAAGACGACACCATCTTCATCAAGGTGAGGATGCACCTGCCGTTGTGTGCATAGGTCTTTTTGGTTTATAACAAATTCCTATCTGAATTGACTGGTTTGATCATCAGGTTACCGTGGATACCTCTGACCTTCCTGACCCGTGACGTTGCGACCCGTCTGACCTCTGACCTTGTTGGTCTGAGATCTGCTTACCTGTCCACTCCCAGCAGAGCAAAGGATGATGGGAAGGATCAGCGGCATTGGAGAGGGCTTGTCCATCTGAGAGCAATGCCGACAGAAGAAAAGAAGAAGAGTCAGACAGGAAGCAGACAATCAGAGTGAACTTTACAGACCGGGCGGGTCCTCTTCTGATTGGCTGATGGACTACAGAACAGTGTGTGTGTGAGAATGGATCAGTGTTACCATGACCTCACCATGGTGATATCACTCAGAGCCAACATGGCCGCCGTAGCAAGGACGTTGTTGCAGCTTATTACTGATGCTGTGCATCAAGCTTTACTTCCTGTTTATTACCAAGGCATGCTAGGCAATCCTCCTGGGCCACAGAGGAGCTCAGAAAACCTGTACAGACCAGCAGGACCCAGCACAGACCAGTGAAAACCATTATAACCCAGTTAAAACCAGTAAAATCCAGTAAAATCATTTCTTGTAAAGACCAGTAGACTTTCACACAGGACCCAGTACAAACCAGTAAAGACCTGTAAGACCCCCAGTATGCACTGGGCAACAAGTTGGATGTTTTGGGAGTAGTGTTTTGTAATTTTAAATCAGTTTTCTTTAGCATATTTCATATTATTTCTGTAAATTTGAAACAAACAACGATCTGTTGTTACTGAGTGTAAATATTCAGTAACTGTTTTATGTCGGATCCAGTTTGTTTTAACTGAATAAAGAGTGATGTCATAACTAGCTGAAGTTTAAACTTGTGGCTCCACTATATGAGCATGCAGAGCAGCGAGACAGGTGATCTGCTGCTTTACAGTCATATAAAAGCTCAGTCTTGTCTGATATGTGGTATCAGATGATCCAGAATCAGTACAAAATGATCAGATCTGAAACTGAAGCAGTGCACGCCTGCTTACAGGAGAAACCAGTGTGTCTGCTGGAGTTCCTCTGTGGCCTCGGATGTTTCGGTGTGGACAGAATTCATCTGACTCATTTGATTCATTTGCACAGTTTGAATGTTTGTTAAAGTGTGAAAATAAAAATATAAAGAAAACAAAATCTTTATTTTATTGGTAAATCAGATTGACCTTTTTATTGATTTATTTGACTGTGATCATTGACAAATAATATGAAGGGGTTTGAAACTACCAGGCGTGACATATAAAACAGGAACTATAAGTATAAAGTGAAATGATTAAGGATATGTGATTAACGTCAATAAATTATAAGTTATAAGCTGTCCCTTTCGCTCCTATTGGCGTCTTCAGTCCAAAATGGCGGCTGCGCTGCGGCGGCGCCATCTAGCGGCTGTTGAGGAAACACCTCAGTCTGCTGCTGGTCGTCGCAGTACAGCAGCAGCAGTGTTTGTGTCGGCGGCTCCAAACTTCCAACTAATTTGAACAGAAACGTCAATTAAAACACCGGAACTCAGAAGATCTCAGCGGGGTTTCCTCCGGGACAGAATCGGGACTGTTCAGCGGAACTCGGTGAGTTTAGTGGCGGGTCTGGTGACCGCTATGGTAACTCTGTTAGCTAACAGGTTAGCGAAAAGGCTAACTGAGTGGTTCAAACCGACTGAAGACCGAATTAATACTAATAATAATGCAGTGTGTGTGTGAGTGTGTGAGTGAGTGAGTGAGTGAGTGAGTGAGTGAGTGAGTGAGTGACAGTCTGCTTATTTCATGTCTGCGTTTAATTCAATTCAATTCAATTTTATTTATATAGCGCCATATCATAACAAAGTTATCTCAGGGCACTCAATCACATGGAGCCGGTCGAGACCAACTTCCACACACACAAAGACCCAA
>JAVQJL010048043.1:0-15000 GCA_036024295.1 Nannoperca obscura
GACTCTATTTTCTATTCATTTCACAACGTATGGTGGTGAATAAGTGTGACTTTTCATGGAAAACACAAAATTGTTTGGGTGACCCCAAACTTTTGAACGGTAGTGTATGTATGTATATATATGTATATATATATATGTGTGTGTGTGTGTGTTGTACATGTGAAACGTTTTCAATTGTTATTTTAATATCTCTAAATGACTCTGCATTTGATTTGACTTGCACCTGCAGTTTGGTTATGTGTATATTGTATAAACGTTAACTGTTAGAAGGCTGCAGTTTGTTGTTGTTTGCTGTAACATCATTCACTTTCATACCTTAATAGGCATCACTCCCATGTCTGCTATCAGTACATGAACTTTGAAACAAATTCTCTTCTTGAATCTGCATTTAATTGCTCACTCACACCCATAATACACACGAGTGTTTGTTGGGCGATCTCTCTGGTTTACAGTTAAAACTACTGGTTTCCAGTAAGATGCTGCAACAGGGTGCAGCTGGGTGGATGGAGGATGTGTGACACTTCTTGTATAGATGCCACCGAGGGGTTAACTCTCTCACATTGTGCGACTTATCAGTAACTAACGGCTGCACCGTACACTACTAGTGTGGGGTTTTTAGTCACAGCTACTGGTTTCCAGTAAAGACCTGCACCCAGTGGCTTCACAGCAGAGGAAGTGGTGGTGGTGGAGTCTGAAACTCTGAAAAAGAAAAGATTTCACGTGCCAATTGCTTATCTTTTTGTGCAAAATAGTTAATAGTTCAACATGTGATAGTTCTTCACATGTATTATCATATCAGCTGATTATTTTATTGAGCTGAAGCTACAGCAACTTCCTGTAAGCGGGTCAAAGGTCAAAGCCACAGCACACTACAATAAATCGAACATATACGCCTGTTTTTGTAGAATAGAATAGAAAGCCTTTATTGTCATTATACACAGTACAATGAGATTTGAAGAGCAACTCCTTACACAATATAGAGCCTATATAATACAAAACCTATATAATACAAAGACATAGTCAGTAAGAATAAATAAATCAGTATCGCACAGTGGTTGAATATTGCACAGGTATGGGGTATATTTTAAACAAGAAAGTGCTTCCAGTGCAGGTTTGAGTTTAATATGTTAACAGCTTTAGGAAAGAAGCTGTTCCTGAGTCTGTTTGTTCTTGCTCTTATTTTATGCACCTTCAGTCAGCTTTAAGGTTTGAAAAGGCTTAAAAGTAATACAAAAAAACCATGTGATATAATCTTTTATCTTTTTTGATTCTGTACAGCCTTTAGGACACCACATCTCACCTCGTGAATGGAGCCAATGTTACGGCCCGTGCTAATACACAGGCTCATGTCGCCACTTAGTGGAAAAGTACAGACATTACAACTTGTCGCTCGTTTTCATACAAAAACACAGCACGTTAATAGGATGATCATGAATGAACAATCATTCCGGCTTTTACTACTAACCAGACGGTCCACTGCCTGCAACTCATTTACTGCTCACACACTCCAAATGATTAGATGATTAATAGAGCAGTTGATCGACTAACTCATACAAGAATCGATTTAATGTTTATTTTTCTACATTTTCTAGTTCTAGCTCCTCACCTGTGAGGATTAGCTGCATCTCTTTGTCTTGTGTGTTAGTAAAGTGAATTTCCTCGACTGTTGGTTTGACAAAACAAGTAATATAAAGACTTGGAGCTTCTGATGGACATTTTTCACTATTTTCTGACATTTTATAGTCGAAATCATTAATTGATTAATCCAAAACATAACCTAGATATTAATCAGTGATGGAAATAATTGTTTGTTGCAGCCTGACACTTTTCACCCTCTCAGTCTCAGACCTACAGGACCACTCTGCCTCCACCTGCTGTTCAAGTTTGTAAGCTGTTGAATTTGAGACCTTCCTTCAAGCCTTAAATCACTCCAGAAAACACATCTTTATAAACAGATCCTGCTATTTTATCTCAATTTGATTATTTATGTTTATTCTCTTTTAATTGCCCGATTCATCATTTGTTAATCTGTAGTCTTGTGAGGTTTAAATCTTGATTTATGTAGAGGGCTTTTGGACCTTGAGACAAGAAAGTCAAAACCTGCCCTTTGTAAGTTTGTAAAAACCTGTGGCTCCAAATTGCAGCAAGAGTTAAATAAGAAACTGTATTTGTTAATACAGAGGAATCTTGTTTGACGTCCCTAAACTCGACAGAACATGCCTTTAAGGCCTTTGAAGGCACCTAATAGGCATTTATATTCATACTGTACTGAAGTCAATTTAATAAATGTATCCACAAAAAGTTATTGTCTTGGACAGTTTTAGGAGTTGTTTGGAGGCTCTATTTTATTCTGAACATCGCACTGACTAGTTAGCAGACCGTAGACAAACGACCATGTTGTCCTCAGCGTGGGTGCTGGTTGTTGTCAGAAGGGGGCGACGCTCCCCACATCATCCCCATCAGCTGTTGCTGGAATAAAGGCTCAGTGCGTTCCTGCCCTCCAGCACACCATCAGTGGACTCTTTCAACCTGTCATTTCCAAAGGGTTAATGTTTGAAACCCCGCCCCCTGAGGAATAGGTAGTATTGATTGGTTGGCGGGTGCCAGCTGGCGGTATTGATTGGCGTACTCAAAGACAACAATGGAGGAGAGCAGTGAGAAGCAGTCAGGTTTTGTTTCACACAGTAGATCAGCCCATAGAGACAGAGACAGCTGTGCAATGCATTAGGTTAATTCAGTGTGTGTGTATGTGTGTCTCCCCTTGTAGTGAATATTACTACATTACCCCTATTATACAGAGGGGCGTCTGCACCTGTTCAGGCCAATGTTCATTCCTTAAAAGTACTTAAATTCATTAGAAATAGATTCCAACAGCAATCCAGTTTCAATGCTAGCAGCTCTGTGAGGCTGCACATGAGCACAGTAGTGCTTCTGAGCTAAATGCTACAATGCTAACATGCTGGTGTTTAGCAGGTATAATGTTCACCATGTTAGTTTAGCATGCTAATTAGCACTAAGCACAAAGTACAGCTGAGGAGGCTGAAGGGAATTTCATTAGTTTTTCATTTGGTCATAAACCAAAATTTGACAATAAGTTTTTCTCCTGATGGTGACGCTACATATGACAAGATCAGCTAGTATATCTTAGAAATGACTTTAAAACATTTCACATTGGTCACATTTCAGTATTGTGTTCTTAAATCTACCAAGGATGCCAATATAAGTATCTTTCCAATGTTGTGCAGACACAATCAATGAATTCAATTACAGCAGATATTTCCTGAACTATTTACACCACTGGTGATGATTTTCTTGCTGGGGGGGGGGTAGTTGCTATAGTTTCTTCCTCTCAGTTGGTTTAATTACGTTAATTACTCCCAGTAAGAGCGATGACGGTTTATTTAAAACGCAGCTTCAATTTCCACTTACTTTTCCACACATGCAGCAGGCGGAGGAGTCTGAGTTTGACTGGGCTGTGACTGACAACCCGGCAGAGCAAAGTGTGAAAGTCAGACACCGAGTGACTGGAAACTGTGGCTTTCATTAGTGCCCAGTTAGAAAGTGGAAATCCGACGCCTCCTCCAGCCTCGTCTGGCGTGGCGTGCTCATTAATATGAGTGAGGAAATAAGCGTACAGGCGTACATAGTCTGATGTTTGAGTTCTGATGAAACTTTGCAAAGTTGGAGTTACAGGAGAGCCACTTTATCACAGAATAATAATAAATAGGAGTGCACCCGACAACAATAACTAAACAACTTATTAGCCTTGTGAAAATGTTCCCTATTTAGTTCTTTAGAAAAGGTTTATAAAATTGTGTGTTATCGCTAGGGCTGCATTTTTATCATTCATTCATCGTACTCAAGAGTATTTTACGTGCTTCAGTCATGTCCGGCTGATTCCCAGGTTAGTTCAAAAAATTATTAAAATTAAGACTAAGACTACTGGAAAAGACATCCCACTGTGGGCAGCCACTCTGGGGGACTCACTCAGGCATTAATCACATTGGAAGCACATTTTCTCTCTTTCTGTCACACACACTCACTCAGCCCACGGGACCACACACACACTAATCTAGGAATACCCACAAATACCTCCCATACTGATACACAAGCTCACAAGATGCAGATATTGGCGACTCCACGTAGGCCCCCACACTGACACAGGATAACCCACTTTATCGGAGGGAAAAGGGCCTCACTCATCTCCCCCCGGCCCCGTCTGTCAGAGTGTCTCGGCGGGCAAATCAGAAACACAATGGCGTCTCAGTGTACCACCTGGAAATAAAAAACAGTTTAGACCCAAGAGGAGGTGAGTCAGATCCTCTGCTCCCTCTGACTCACGACCAAGATCCAGACCCAGACTGGAGGGAGAAGGAAGAGACTGCAAATGTTTTGGGGGTGGGCGACGGAGTTAATGTGGGAAGAAAGACCAAGGAGGTGAGGCCGGAAATTCATTTTTCAGGGGTAGACAAAATAAAATGAACACTAAAATGTAATAAATGCCTGCTGCAATGATACGTTTTTGTTGAGACTGTTAAAAAGTAACTATCCTGTTAAATATTACATCAGTGTTGATGAGGGACCACTGTTCCAGTTTTTCTACAGTATGTTTGGAGTCTACATTATTTTAGAGAGTTACACTTTATTTTAGATTACATATTTTCATTAGTCAGGCCGCATCTGTTCGGCGTCTGCGTTGCGCTGTTTGGCATATTTTGCTTTGTAAACTCACTCAAGAGAAAATGATGCCTTTAGTTTTCTACTAAAGCTAACCTATACTGTCCATTTGACTTATGACTCACTGGTGTAGGTGCCTTTCTAACTGTGATTTACAGTAGCTGCTGGCTGAACTTTGGGTGCATCAGCAACAAATACAGCAACATTTGTTGTGGCACAGCCCAGTGTTCTCCAGATTACACTCTCATTGGACGATTCCACACCCACGTCCTGTGGCAATGTTTATTTGCCATGTGCAGATATCGTAGAAAGCAGATCATAATATAATATAATTGTAGTTTAACATCATCTTCTTCATCCAGAATCAACATTCTCTGGCAAAGGGGGAAGGTCCCATAAATCATCACAACTTATTCCACACAGACACAAATCTGCTTCAGTTAAAACCAACAAAGAAAAAAACATATCACTTTGAAATATACTGCAAAACTGCTGTACTGTATTGATGGATGTTTCTGTTATTTTGTCCACCCCTGTACATGTGCACAATGGGTAAACGCAGTAAGTGTGTGTGTGTGTGTGTGTGTGTGTGGGTGCTACTTCATTCCCAGTGTTTCCATGGTAAAACATCACCACACAAATTGTTCCACTTTACGTCACCACGGCGACAGCAGCAAGCAGTCGTGGTAACTTTATAGTGTAGAGGACCGAGGTGGAAGTGTTGTTTTGAAGAAATGGAAAGAACTGAAGGAGAGACGGACCGATGGAAATGTTCTGCTGAAATCAAGTCTCAGATATAAGGTTATTTAGATTAAGATTAGCTAATTGCCTTATTTAATCTAATTTAGTGGCGTCCATTTGAAATACCAAAGGCACTGCAAGAAACACCCACGTTTTTGTGTTGGATTTTGGCTGTTACCTGACGTAGAACATTACATTAACACTGCTTAATGTCCTGTGTGGAAAAACTCAACAAACAGTGATAAATCTCGTTAAATAAAGTTCTTAGGGGGGAGGAAAGGCCCCTAAATGAAGCGATACAGCCCACTCCTGTTGACTCTTCCCATTGGCAAGTAACGTCAGAATGAGTTCATCAGTTGGACCCCTCTCCCCTGCTGAGTCACCGGGACGTCCCGCAGAGTGAAGAGGTGTACCGAGCTGCTGGTTTCTCAACGCAGACAGACTGAGTGCTTAAATGAGTCAGTTCTGATGTAGGAGAATAGACTGTTGCAGCTTCCAGCCTTCAGCGTCCGCACCTGAGCGCAGTGCTGCTGAGTGGCTCCAGTCTGAACAAATGATTACATGTTGGATTTTACATGGGTTGAATTCACGTACTGCTTGTCCAGTCATAACTTAGCAACCGTAACTAGGCATGGCAAGCCTGTCACGCAGTAACGATACTCTGCGTCTAAAGGGTTTGTGTCTTTCTTTAAGTTGCCTTCTCTAAACCAAAAGCACAAGAAGGAAGAGTAAGGAAGAGATTAAACAGTTTGTTTGTCCGCTCCTAGTGTTACTTTCAAAGGCTAAGCAACAGGATATTGATCTTGTTATCAAGTAAAAATAATAATATAATCTTGAGAATTGCACTTTTAGATAAAACCAGTCATAATAAAACATTAAACAAGATAAAGTACAAGATAAGAAGACTGTATTTGCTGGATGTATGTGTAAGCAATGCATCTCAGCAACCAAAACAAGGGTAAAGTTGCTGTTTTGGGGAATCTGCGGTGCTAGTTTCAGGCGCTGCAGGCTCGCCCAACCGCTGCCCAAAATGTCCTCCTGAACACCAAGAAATAATACGGCAACAGTAACACAGATAGTCTCTGCACACAGATGCTGACATGCTACTAACCAGCCATAAAAAAGACTGCAGGAAAAGTAATTATATGGTATTTTAACAAATAGTATCCTTGTTCTTTTTACATGTCTCAGATTTACTTTAGACCATCATAAGAAAACTTAAACTGTTCACATAAGCCAGACATGTTTTTATCTGCTTAGCAGCTGTTTTAGAAACCAGGACCATCCAGTGGTCTGAAGTACATTATATCCTTTAGTTGAAGGATAAGTTTACCAAAGGTGTAACTACATTTCTACTACATGCTTTTTAGATTATTTTTCTCTACCTTGGTCATTGAGAAACATCTTCCATAACACCAACAATACCACTTGACTGTTCATTATCAGTCATCCATCAATGTGTTAAAATGTCACCCAACTGTAAAATGGTTATTCATATGTGCCTTTATACACTCATGTGTTGTATCAGCCATGGTTACTGTAAACTACAGTTTAAACAATACCAAGAGTTTTAATCTTATGGCATTTTATCCAGTTACATTAAATTCACAATCTTATTTTACAGAAGTACAAACCAGCATGTCTTCAAAGTACAGTAATATCTAGGCATGGGCACATAATCCACAGCAACAACCGTGGGGGTTGAAGGTTTATTCCCACACGGACACTAAAGATAGACCACTGTGCCATTCATTCTGATATTATGTGTAATGGTTCTCTTTGACTCATCTATAGACTCGGTCTCCCACAGTCCTCCCACAATGAGCACTTTGCTGAGCCAGCTTTTCTTACTTTCTCTTCTTCTCTTTATGCACTTATGAGTCTGTGTAGCTGCAAGTAACTGAAGTAAACAAGTAATAAAACAATATAAGAACATTTCATTTTCATTAGCTCCCTATAGGTATACATGGTTTTATAATGATCAACTTTAGTAGTCGTTTATTTACAGTATATAAAAGGTCAGTGTTATATACTGGATACTGTAACTAGATATTTACTGGATAGGTTTTCTGGTGACCTCTGTGTTGTTGAAACACTCTTTTTCAAAGTAACATTCAGTAACTTCTATATGTAACATGTATGTTATTCAAACAGCTTTTAAATGGTTCATAAAATCTTGTACATTCTTGGTCCTCGTGGATGAATCCTACTGAGCTACATCATTTAATTTGTCCAATACTTTGGTTTATGACCAAACACCTGCACAACTAATTACATTCAGCCTCCGTCGGCTGCACTTATGAGCAAATGTTAGCAAGCTAACCTGTTAAATGAAGATGATGACCACTGTAAGCATTATACCTGCATCATTATACATCAGCACGAAGTTAGGAGTTAGTTTAAAGCTGCACCGTGCTTACAGGCTCAAAGAGTAACTAGCGTGGTTGTAAACTTTTGGTCTTGTTTCTGTGTGTGTCACTTAAAAAACTAGGAACCGCCAGCGCTTTGAAAACCTGCACGCAGCAGTTGCTCATCAGTTGCAATGATCCAGAGCTCCAGTTTTGGTGTCAACTGATTGAGATGCACAAGGGGCCACTATCATGTTCCTTCATTTACATGGCTGTCAAATTAAACACTTTATATTATTTCATAATTTTCTAACATTATATGCAGCATTTTGATTATTTTAAAGATACTGTGGCTGAAGGGTGACAGGGCTGTACAGTGATAGTGCAGGGTAGCTCCAGCCGGATGGTCTTTTACCAGAAACTGATACATCTAGTCTGCAGTGCAGCAGTTAACACTGCAGAACTGTCATATCCTGTTCATAAGACATGTACAGTGTATATATTATTTACCAGACAGATCTACAGTAGCTTCCGGTGTAATGAGTTTTCCCCCATTTCTGCCAGTATGCCTACACATAATATGCATACACACTTGTGTGTGTGTGTGTGTGTGTTTTGAAAAGCGTGGGAACTGCAGAGAGGAGGAAGTGTGTATTTCCAAAATTGGCTCAGAGTCCCTTTGATTTCCTCCGGATAGGAGACTGGGTGGGAATTCATTTGTATGACAGTACCCCCAGAGGCAGGCTGATTTGTACTGTTAATATAGACAACAGAATAATGGCCTCATCTGTGATTCACACTTTTCAGTAATCTGGATGGTTTCAGGTCGGTTGCAGTTCTAAAACTTGTCCTGAAACATAGCAAATTGTACCAGAGTGAGTGGCTCAAGAGTTACATCTGAATGTACACAGACCTTGAATATCACAGGAGAAGACAAACAATAGGATGATACAGTAATTTTGTTTTCTTTGTTGTCTCATTACTGTTGTGTCAATATGTATAACCTTGGCCGAGATGACATGTTCATAAATGTAACAGAAAGTGACGGTCAATCTGAGGGTGCAGATGTTTCTCTGCTTTACAAAAAACTAGACAAACAAAATGACATAAAATGAAACCAGTGGAGAAGAAAATAAAAATAAATTTACAGCCCCCAATGGCCTGAACCTGTGTAGTCACGTTCAGACTAAGAGTCAAAGACACATCCACCTGTGATGATTCACAGGTCATCATAAGTGACCAGACTTTTAACTGGGTTGTGAAAACATGCACTTTCACCATCAGCCTTATTTCCAGTTATGATCTGAGGGCTCTTGTGATGTTTTTCTTTTATTATTGTGGTTTGCGGGATTTAAGGAGACGTGATTTCAAGGGTCTCAATTTACACACCTGAGACAAACCTCCTAAATCACAGACATTTTCCTCAAAGCTAAGATGTATCTTGCTGTACCCAGATGTGCTTTAACAAGGCCTTAAAGGAATAGTCACTAACATTTTGTGAAATTAATAAAAACCTCATGTTTGAGCCATAAGTTTAAAGCTGGAGTCAGGACGTGGTTAGCCTAGCATAAAGACTTACAGCAAGTGGAAACGGTTAGCCTGGCTCTGTCCAAAGTATGTCTAAACAAACTTTAAAACTTTACATGCTGTACATGTTGGTTTAACAAGTACATTACAGAATGTGGTTTCGGGGGGAGTAATGTGTTTGGTGGAACTATTTCTTGGCCAATAACAGCTGGATGAAAGTACTGTGAGGAGCATCCTAGATCTTGAAGTCACAGTGAAGTTAAAAAGTACCAAAGCCAAAACTGAAACCTGTGCTGTAACTGCATTAGCCAGATATGCTGCTCAGAGATAATAATATTTGGCAAGAGATAGTTTCCGCATATAACCCAACAAACACTACTTATCAGTTTTACATTTCTGTTTATGTACAGATTAAACAAACAAGCTGTTGGTAGGAATAGTTTAGTGCACGGAGACTGACTAGCTCTTTCCCCCTGCTTCTAGTCTTTGTGCTAAACTACGCTCAACATGTCCTGACTCCAGCTCCATACTTCCAGTGTAGCAACAAGTGATGATTATAGATGATTATAAGTGTTTTGAGTAACAGTAGCACAAGTAGAAAAGAAAGTCAGGGAACTGACTCAGTAATGTCTGTTGTGCAGCGGTATCTGTGTTATGTTATCTAACTTTAGCTACATAAGCACACCAGACCAAGGAATGTAGCAGAGCAAGCTTTGAGTGTATTGAATTGAACAAGTGTGTGTGTTTTTATTGGTTATGAAATCAATGTTCAATTTGTATAAGAAACAATGTGTTATTTCTGCTCTCAAAAGTTATAAAGCTTCACTTTAACACACAATCGATTTCACTCTCAGCAAGAAAGCGAACAAACCCTGATGATGATACTTATGATAAACTATTCCTTTAAGCAATGCACTAAGTTGGATTTCTCCAGCAACGTATAGTGTGCATGTGAAGCACAGCGACCAGTAACCCTTCCCTGGATGGAGACAAGTTAAGAAGCTATGCCTTTGGGACTTCTGTTTTTCCTGGGAAATTAGCAGCAGATTGTGTCGTTTCTCATGACGCGCGTAGTGAGGTCAGTTCATGGTTCGACTTCTCAGGCTTTCTGTACACACCCACACACACACACACCCACACACACATGCACACACGCACCTACACACACACTCACACACACACACACACACAGTCATCCTATTTCTGTTTAAGGGAAAATGGTTTGAGGAGTTTGAGGTTGAGAGAGGTTAGCTTAAGTAGGAGATTCTTTTTTTTTGTGTGTGTGTGTGTGTGTGTGTGTGTGAGCACGCGCTTGCCTCAGAAAGTTGGCCACTCATTAGTAGAGGAGGAAGTGGTAGTTACCGATGACTCAGCCAAGCCATGCCTTTCATTCTCTCTCTCTCTCTCTCTCTCTCTGCATTCTCCTTCCTCTGTCATTCTATTCATTCCTCTTTTCTATTCTGGCTCTAATTTTCTGCCCTGTCATTCTCTCAATCTCTGAATCTCTGAACCACCCTTGTCTCTCTTCTCCTGATTCATCTTGACACTTGGAGGTGTCTGGTGTGTGTGTGTGTGTGTTGTGTGTGTCTGTGTGAGAGGTACACTCAGCAATGTGTGTGGGAAGATATCTGGCTTCCTTCAGAGTGATTAAAACATTCCTTCTCTCTTCTTTTTCTCTCTTTCTCTGCCCTTCTTAGTTTTCAGTGAAGGCTTTCTGATGAAGAGGCGCATGAAGACTGACAAGCTGGTGAGTTAAAGTAGGCTGGACAGCAGTTTAATTCAACATTGGCTGGTATTTATCACGCTATGCAGTTCTAGGAAACTCTCTTCTTTCAGATTTTAGTAAAGGCTGGTTCAGCATTTCTTAGCTTGTTTATTTGTAAGACTGGAGAAAAGACGGCTAAAGAGCAGGATTCAAGAGCTAGATGGAAAATATTACAAATGTTTTCCAAACTTTGGTGAATTGGACTTTGTGAGGCGCTTAATGACTATTAGATGTTACTTTAATCCTCCTTTTCTGTAAATAGATCATAGTGAGTCATTTTCCCTGATCAATAAATAGCACGGCAGGCAAAGGCAGGCGCTGGATTATAAATAGAAATGTTAAGTAAAATCTCACAATGGAACCGGACCGTGAATAGCACTGTGAGGACAAATGTGTTCGTTTTTGTCGGTCAGATTGCGGCAAATATCTGCTATATTTGACACTTGGAAAGGAGCCCGCTTCTCCAAACTTAGTCATGTAATCATGGTGTGACGCACTGACCGCACCTTTTGAAGGGGCTGAAGTGAAAGTGACAGTGTTGTATATCCTGGTGATATTACAGCAGCTGTAACAAGGTCATCAAAGAGCTCCAACTCAGGAGAACTTTAATCGCCTTGATCAATCTTTGTACAGGAATGAGTCTTTTAGTGACGTTAGTGGGAGTTTCACAATCTATACTGACACACATTTTACAAGATTTGTGAGCAGTATGTTATTTCAATGTGCATATGAGAAGACTATCAAAAACACACGTACTGCACTCCAGATTCACATTTTGAATCATTCGAAAGGCTTTGTTGAGTCGACTAGCTATAAGTAACAAATGTATTTCTGCACAGATTGCATGACCTTGTGTAGTTTTACAATAACGTGTCGGAGCATGCAGCGATGCATAGAAATATATTAAAAAAATGTAAGTTGCTTTTCCTAAATGGCAAATGACAAATTGCTTTTTGTAGTTCCAGTAATGCAGTGACAGAAAGTTTCAACCCATGTAGACACCACCTGCAGTCATGGGGAAAAGTAGACCCTCCTTCGGTTCAATGTTTTTATTTATCAGGGCCTAAATAACATTTGTGTGCTCCTCATCAACTTCTATAAACAGAAAAATAACCTCAGGTGACAACACAAAAACACAACAAATCAGTATGTAGTCATTGTTTCACAAAAGTAAACCAACATTCAGAAATCAGGTGGAAAAATACCCTATAATTCAGTAACATGTAGAATCACCTTTAGCAACAATAACTTGAAGTAAACGTTTATCTCTCACATCGTTTTGGAGAAATATTGGCCCACTCTTCTTTTCAATTGCTCCATTGCTTCAGTTCATTGATGTTTGAGGGCATTCGTTCATGCACAGCTCTCTTAAGATCCCGCCACAGCATCTCATTGAGGTTGAGGTCTGGACTTTGACTTGGTCATCCCAACACCTTAATTTTTTTTATTTTTTAGCCATTCAGATGGTGATTTTGATGGTGTGCTTGGGTTCATTGTCCTGTTGCATGACCCAATGTCGGCCCAGCTTCAGCTGCTGGACAGATGGCCTCACGTCTGTCTCAAGAATATTGTTGTATGAAGTGGAGTTCATTGTTGTTTCTACGAGTGCAATTTTACCAGGTCCTGTGGCTGCAAAACCACCCCAAGTTATCACCCCTCGACCACCATGCTTTACAGTCGGCATGAGGTGTTACGCTGTGTTTGGTTTTCGCCAAACATGGCACTGTGCATGATGACCAAACATCTCCACTTTGGTCTCATCAGTCCAAAGGATATTTTTCCAGAACTTTTGTGGTTTGTTCAAATGCAATTTTGCAAACTTAAGTTGTGCTGCCATATTCTTTTTGGAGAGAACAGGCTTTTTCCTCGCCACCCTTCCATGAAAGCATTACTTGTTCAATCTTTTTCTAACTGTGCTAAGTAAGTGCTTACAGACGCCTGTAGGTCACGTGACGTAGCTCTTTGGTTTTCCTTTATATGTCTGACCATGAAACGCTCTGACTTTAGACCGGGACGATCACTCCTGGGGAGATTGGCAATTGTCTTGAAGGCTCTTCATTTGTAAACAGTCCTTCTCACTGTTGAATGGCAGTTGAATGGTAGTATAGAGGTAGTTGCACTTAAGTAATAATATGTGATTAAGTAATCTTGTGCATTTGATTAGTAACACCTGGCTGCTAATAACTCTCTTAATGATGTGTTAAAGTAGGAAGGGTGTACTTATTTTTTTCCATCTGGTTTCTGAATGTTTACTTTGGGGAAACAATGACTAGATGTTGAAATCTGTTTTGTTTTTTTGTTGTCACCTGGGGTTATTTCTTTGTTTATAGAAGTTAGTGAGGACCACCCAAATGATATTTAGACCCTTATAAATAAAAACATTGAATCAAAGAAGGGTCTGCTTTCCCATGACTGTATCACTTTATATCTTTTTATCTAGCAGAATATCTGACCACAAGCAGTTTTACTTGGCATAGGACAACATGTTGCACCGCCTGGCAGCCATATTGGAGGTCAGCTGTTGAGTGTGCAGCAGCTCCAAACATCTGATTGCATATCTGAACATACAACTCAGGCAAGAACAGGCATGATTAAGATCTATGCGGCTGACTGGGTGGTGATCATTTCACCAGTGCATCTGTTTGACTTTCTGTTTGTCTGATTCTCAGCTAGCGTAGTCATGAAGCCCTCATGGATGTATTAAGAGAACTGATTACTATGTCCCAAGCTGTTTCCCCATTCATTCCAGTGAAAGTTGTGCACTGGTGCTGATTGCATCTTATCACACTAGCTGCTTTGCTAAATTACCCTACTGACTACTTAACTAGCTAAACATCAGTACTGCTAAACCGTGTTCCTCTTTTCTCGGTACGTGTATAAAGGATTCAACATTTTTCGCTCAAATTTAAAGAATTACCACTCGCATGGTCACAGTCACAGGTGAAATCATGCCATTTCATGTCCACTTGCATCTTTCCAATGACTGTATATGCAGTGGGGTTCCATGTACAAAATAACGAAGACAGGCTTTGTACCACATTTAGCTGCTAGCTAGTTTCTACAGTATCTGTATTTTCTGGATTGGTCTATGAATATAAACCCACATTGGACTCAAAAAGATGAAATTGTCACATAATTCTTCATAAAAACATATTTTAACAGTGGATTAGCTACAGTGATCCAGCCACACCAATTCTGAGTCAACATACATTCTATGAACCGCAGTCAATCAGTGGTTCACAACCATAATATTAAGAATGATCCATTCATTGTTTTATCATTATGGTCATATGTGACCAAAGGTCTTACCACAGAAAGTAAGCCATGAAGGTCCTGAATATACCCTAAAACAGACATGAACAGCAGCGCAGAAAGTGGATATGCATGCTGGTCTGCACATACTGAACTGGGTTTTCTTCGTACATAGTTCCAGACATGTCTAGTCAGCCCACTTTAAGGCGCATGTAATCTGCGGATGACGAGGCGCAGCTCATATGCAGAACCTCTGGGACATGCAGATGAGGAATTTTTATGTTACTCAGATCCTTGTGTCTACTCGGACATAGAAAGTACTTTCATCATTTTGGCTCCCAGCTGAACAGCTGAAAAAGTAACAAACGTGTCATCCTCGTATGTACCATTTCTTGAGAGTTGGTTCAATTGGGGGGGAAATAAACAAGGTCTAGCCTGTTGTGATATTTTATATATACTTCAAATTTCAGGAAAACATTAAAGACCTTTCCCTTTCTTAATTTGAATCCCTTTCTAAATACATTTCTCTTTGTAAAAACTGACATTTTGACAAAAATGTGTATAACTTGATGTCTCAGTGGCAGTTATGGCCTGCTTTGCATTTGCATGTGTCTTGGTTTGTTAAAGGCTGTACTGTTGAGAGCTGCCCATCCACAAACATTCAACCTATTTGAAATTTCAGTTTAATTA